>CAJVPT010004915.1:0-12825 GCA_910592055.1 Acaulospora colombiana | reverse complement strand
TAGTTTTGTTTAGTTCAAACTAGCTTAGTGGACTCCTCATATTTTTTAAGTAGTGTAGTTCTTTAACTAATAATGTATAACAACGAGTTAATCACTTTGTGAAAGTCTGTAAAATATTTAGGTATTTCTTAATATCTCAATAAAGATATGCCATTGTGGCATGATTGTGGGTTAAAAAAAAAAAAATAATAATAATAGTGAAATTATAAGTAATTTTAAGGAAAACTACCTTGAAACTCATCCAAATCTTTTTATGCCTCTGCCTTGATTTTTGTATTTTGTGTGTGATAGAAGGATAGACTCTTCTATCTGCAAGTTATGTAAGCCTTTGGTCATTAGCGACAGACTCACCGATCAGCCTGCTACAATATCTAACTCAAGTTCTTCCTTTGTAACAATGGATCTCAAACAAATTCCCTTAAATCAAACAAACACTACTCACCAAACCTCTCAATCAAAAAACAGTAATATTAAAAACCTACTTTTGATCTTAACCCTCAATGTTCAAGGTTTAAATGACTCAGGAAAAATATAATGTCTATTAAATTCTCTAATCAATGAAAGGCAAATCAAAATCTGTACAGAGACCAAATACATCTTCTCAAAACCACTCCCTAAAAAAGCAAACAATAATATAATTATATCAAGTTTGTCCAAAGAAACCCTTAGCAATAGCATTTGTATAATTCTTTTTAAATCTTTTTCAAACCATATTACTAAAACATTTTTCTCCAATGAATTTTTGTGTGCCATACATTTCTAGTTTAAACCTAAAATAAATATTATTATAGTAGCTCTCTATCTTCTCCACTTCATCTCGCACAGAGACATTGCCTACTCATCTTTAAAACAATTACTTCACTTCCACAGAAATCATGAATTTATTATAGCAGAAGACTTTAACACATATCCCTTAAAATTCCCATCAATCAATGCTCTAACAAATAATCACAAACAAAAAATCTATAGAATAATGAATAATATGATAGATATTGGTAAGACTACAGCCAAGAATACCTTTACACACACTGCACCAGCACAAGTACTTTCAAAATAGATTGAGTGTAGCTCTCTCTCAAACTGGCAAGCAACATTCTAAATTATTATGTATCTAACTCTAGTGATATCAAAACAGACCATAAAGATATCACAATAATCTTTCAGTGATTCGAGTACAAACCATAAAGAATTTCCTACTCAACAAAAATGTACTTATTTAATAAAACAACAAAGGAACAATTAAACTCCTTCATTGAGGACATTAGTTTAGCCCTGGAAGCAGAACTGTGCACCAAATGATACCAATTCGAACTTATAATAAAAAATGCTCTAAATTCTAATATTCCAACAAAAAAGTAACAATATTATACAAAATCAAAACAACTATTTCCTGACATTAATCAAGCCATTAGGCAACTGAAAAGCTTCATCAGTAAAAACAATAGTAAGCCTTCCAACATCCTTCTTACAGGCAAAGCAAAGTCCTTTCACAAAAAAATATCTAGCCTCCTTCCAATAATTAGAACCATCAAAAAAACCCTTAAAGCACTATTATTGGAAAAACAAAAAAGAATGGCTGACTATATGGCCGAACAAATCTCAATATAAGTTAAAGAAAACTACTCTAATTTTTGGAAAAGACCCATACAATACATTTTATTAGCTCTTAATAACCTTAAGCCATCCTTGGACCTATCCATTCTTCATGATGACATCCAAAAATAAGAAAATCCAGACATACTCGATGATATTATTATTAGCCATTATCACAAACTTCTCATACCCAAAGAGTTTTCTATCAACAAAGAATGGCTCTCTGACTATAGTTCCAGTGACCAAATACCTACCCATCTATACTATACCACATTCGCTACAATTTATCAAGTTGATATAGAAGAGTTAATCTTATTCTTTTCTCTAAACAAAGCACCTGGCCTTATCAAAATTCCTTATGAAGCCTGGAAACACAGTGACTCACATGTCCAAAAAACATTTGGAAAGCTCCTAAATGAAATTCTCAAAACCAGCCATTTCCCAGCATCCTGAAAAAAATCCGTCATTACTCTACTTCCTAAAAAACTAGTATAGTCTCATAACCTCTTGAACATCAGGCCAATAGCTCTAATTGAAACTAGTCGCAAAATCTTTACAAAGATACTTAACACAAGATTATCCTCTATCATTGTTAATAACAACATTTTCTCACAATTAAACTATACAGATACAAAAGATCAAAGTACCATGAAACTATATTTCTAATATTCACTCCCTGATGAACATCTCTATCAATTTAATGAAAAAATTCTGGATAGCTTCATTCACTATTTCCAAAGCATATAATTCAGTTAACCCCAATAGCCTCTTATTAGCTATAAATCAAATTAAAATCCCACAATAAATTTCATCAATCATATTGAACTTATTAATAAATAGATCTTTTCAATTTATATCACACTATAACCTTATCACTCTTCTGTTGATCTTCCACATTCTAGACCAAGGAGAAACTATAGCATCCCTTCTTTGGACTATTTTTTATAACCCAGTAATCTCTAAAATCAAGTAAAATTTGTTAAAAGGCAACAACATTTTTGCTTACATCAATAATGTAGCCATATTTATACACAAATTATCAATTTCACAAGATGCCATCAATACTTTCACATCCTTCCTAAAAATAAATCATATAATATGCAATAAAAATAAGACAGACCTCATAACTAGCCACTCTTTCAAAAGTGACAAATGCAAAAAAAAAGTTTATAGTAGAAGATATACCAATACTCCCAAAGTCCATAAACCAATCCATCAAGTATATTGGAATATATCTATCAGGCAAATTATTATCATATGCTACAAAATGAAAACTCAGAGAGAAAGTAAAAAACTATATTAAATATATAATGGAGCAACAAAGCTGAAACAGATTCATAACAATCCAAGTATCCAAATGGATTATCTCAGCTCAATTAGAGTATACTTTGCAAATAGAACAATGATATACAAAAACTTCAAGCTCTTTTTAACCATCCTATAAAATGTAAATTGAAATAGAAAGAACAATCTTTAACAAAGCTCTATTTTTACAAGCCAGTCTCAACGTTACATCTCTCAAAGCTTGAAAAAACCAAACTATTGTAAAACTATTAATATCAATATTCAACAATAGTAAAACTTTCCCTAATATAAAAAAAGAGATCCTATCCATTCAAATGAGCACAGTGATCTGGGCTTGCCCAATCTTTCAATCCAATTTATTTTCAAATATCAACTCCTGAATTTTAGAAGCAACTTCCATAGCCCTCTTATATAAAATCAATATTTATTCTAATAAATATCCATTCAAACACAAGGACTCAAATCTCTTAATAGGGCTTCATCTTTCGATTAACAAACCAATGGATATTACATTATCTAAATTCAATGTCAAAGTTATCAAATATCTTTTTCAATACAAGTCTTCCAAAAAAAATACATGGTCTAAATTTCACACTAAAATTGACAGAATCTTATCAGGCAAAACCCCATTCTGGTTTGACAACTTCAAATCCAATATACCAAACCTAATCAGAAACACTCTTTTTTGCATAAATCCACATTTCTCATTCTAAGCATTTTTCAACAATAATGAGTTTGATTTTATTAAGAAACACAAAAATATCAAGAATATAGAAACTATAAAGGAAAGATACTATATTCTCAAAAATAACAACAACAATAATAATTTATACCAATTGATTCCTTGCTTATGTCCAGTACAACCATGTATAGTCTCAAAACCGATTTTCAACATCAAGTTAACCTGGCATTTTATATGAAATAGCCTTTCTTACCTCTTAAATAATATTAATAAACTCAGACATATGTTCACTTCACAAGTTCCTCAGAATATCCCAATCATAAATATACCATCCTTTCTTCTAACCACAACCCCAAGTCCTAAAAAGATATCCCTATATCAACACTCTAACACTATTGAATTAGAGATTAACAATACCTCAATCCTTTATCTTCTTCTTCAATTTCACTCATACTTGAGAAGGATTGAATAGCAAGTTCATCAAAAATTTGACTTGCTCCTGTTTCCCCTTCAGTTTGCTCAATCCTTTCATTTTCTTGAACATTTGCTCTCATGATTCCATCATGTCAACCATATTCTCCAAAAGGAAATAGTAATGGGTATTGCAGAGGATTATATGCTCCATTTAATTCAGATATCCTCTCCAGCTTATTATTATATCGCCTGATTAGAATATCTCTTTTATGCGTCTTTTTCTCAATGAAACTGATTGCAGCAATCTCTTCTGCATTTGGTGCATTGTATTGTCTCATATCTTTCCCATGAGTATTATGAATAACAATACATAATACTTCTTGATCTTGAGACTCCTCAATGATCCCTGCACTCACAAATGTATGCACAAATGAATTGTGCTCATTCAATTCCTTTTGAATTTCACCCAACATCTTATAATTCAATGTTTGATTCATTATATTATGTCTCCTATTAATTTGATTGACATAATTTGTTGAATCATAAAAATAAATTTGAGCAAATTTGGGTTCTTCATCAGGTTGGGGCATCAGTGAACCAATTTCATGATATAGTTCACTCTGAATCCTAAAAGTGTATACCCCTTCTTTAGCATTTGCTAGATCCATATCCAATTGAGTTCTCATGGATGTAAAGGCAAATATTTGATTGTAGGCTCTGATTTGATTCACAAAGGGCTCATTGGTGTTAGGATCTTGAATGGTGAGCAATTGGTATAAGGTTTTTGGTGCTGGAGCAAGTGATGCCAATTGTATTTGTCCATTTACACAACAAAAACCTTTGGACTCATCCTTCTATTTCAAGGCATAACAATATTTGCAGATAATATCCATCTTTTCAAAATGATATCTATTATCCACAATGTTATCACCTTAATTTTTTCTTCTTTGAAATTCTCCAATTTAAAATAACCAATCTTATAAAATTGATTAAATTCTTCTTCTTTAATATTTTGATATTGTTGCTTTTATTTCTCTCGATTTTTTCTCTTTTCTTTCTCAACTTTGTCTTCATTTTTGGATGCCCTATGTTTTTGTACTCTTAATTTTGCAGATTCTTTTGTTTTTGTTTTTTTAACAAAAGTTTCTATAATTATTTCAGTAGAACCTACTTGTATTAAAGATTTGGTAAAGGATTCCTCTTGAATTGATGAAGATTCATCCATTTGTTTGTAATAATAATATTTGATAGAAGAAATTCGTGTCAATCTTCTTTTTCATTCTTCCTTGGTTTCATTTGTAGGTTCAGTATTAGTATCCAAAATATGTTAAGGAGTCAGACAAATATTTTTTTTAGTGGAGGCATTTTCTAATTTTTAAAAATTTTTTAAACCTTAAATTTTTTACTTACAATTTGATTATATCTTAAAAATATATTTTATTTTTTTAGAATATTTCAATTTTTTATTTCTAAAAAATAATTTGATTAATTTATTATTAATAAAAAATCTTGAATAAAATTTAAAAAATTTTTTATTTATTTTTGATTAAAATATAAATTTATTAATCAAAATTATAAAAAAATAAATTTTTATCTATAAAAAAGAAAAAAGAAAAAAATTTATTTATTTATAATAATAAAAAATTAATATATTAAAAAATGCAAATAATATTTCACTTACTTCTAAAATTCAATTCAATCATATAATTTTATTGATTTATAATTTAATGATTGAATAAAATGACCTTTTATTTAAAAATATTTTAAAATTAATTAATTCTTAATTGATAAAAATCAATATATTTATTTTTATTACTTATAAGTGATAAAAATATTTTTCAAAAAATTAAGAAATGACTGAAAGAAATAGGACAAATAAAATAAAACAATAATTCTAAATGATTTAATTATTAATCAACTAATAATTATATAATTATCTATGAAAAATTAATTATGTAATATCATAATTAATTAATTTAATTATATCATTAATTAAATAATTAATTATATAATAATGTAATTAATTTTAATTAAATAATTGGTTATGTCATTGTTTAATTAATTTTAATTAAATAAATAATTAATTACATTATTACATAATTAATTATCTAATTAAAATAAAATAAATTAATTATGCAATGACATAATTAATTTTATTAATTAAATAATAATTACGCAATGACGTAATTAATTTTAATTAATTAAATAATAATTACGCAATGACATAATTAATTTTAATTAATTAAATAATAATTATGCAATGAGTAATTAATTATTTAATTTAATTAATTAAAAAAAAATTAATTACACAAATATATATTAATTATTTAATTTAATTAATTATATTATTGCGTAATTAATTATTTTTTAATTGGATAATTAATTACGCAATGACGTAATTAATGATTTAATTTAATTAATTAAAAAAATAAATTAATTATGTCATTGCATAATTAATTTATTTTTTTTAATAGATAATTAATTAAATCATTTAATTAATTATGCAATGACATAATTAATTAATTTTAAATAATTAATTATCTTATTGTATAATTAATTAAATGATTTAATTATTTAATTAAAATTTAAATGCAGATAATTAAATATCTGCGTTTAAATTTAATTGATCACAGGGATCAGTGCTTGAAATCTGATGCATCACACCTGTGGCACCTGGCGCCGATGTTGTGACGCATTGCGTCATGACCTCAGAGCGAATATCTCTAAGCCCTGAAAAATCTGATCATCCCTTGTGATCCTCCCGTCACTCCCCGTGATCACCGAAGCATGAGAACTCAAACTCTGGTTTTTTAGTAACACAGAATAACACTTTATTAGAGGGATCAATCGATTTACTTATAAAATTTTTAAATAATTAATATATATTTTATATAAATTTTAATTTTATTTATTTTAAATTACAAATGCTCAAAATAATTAAATTATTAAAAACTTATAGTTAATCATAGAGATTTTATTTTTTTTATTAATAATATTTTAAAAATATATATTAGCAAAGTTAATTTATTATTGTTTTTATAAAAATCAAATTAAAAAATAATAGTAAACTAACTTTGTGATTATATAATTAAAAATTATGTTATAATAATATATTAAATCGTTTTAATTATTATTCAACAAACTCTTTTCTATTTTCTTGTAGTGCAGTAGCAAAAACTACAAAAATACAAGAAACAGTTAAAAGATAAAGAGAATTAAAAGAGCACAATATTTGAACAGTAGACCCAACTACAATATCAACAAACTCACTAGGGGCAAGGCCAATCCATAAGCAAAAAAATACAAAAAACAGAAAAGAAACCCACTACGAAACAAATAACTCTACACAAGATAACTATCTCTTCAACTTCAACAACATTACAAATAAATATACATGATAAAAACATCATGACAAGAACAGAAAGTATACATGTAGAAGAAGCCAATCATATCAGAAGTAATCAGGTCAAAGAAGAACAAAACTTGTAAAACAAAACTTGTAGAACAAAACTCAAAACAATCTGGCAAGACATCCAAGGTAAAAGGAAAGAAAGTATTAATAGACAAAACAAGAATACACAAATCAATAACTCAGATATAGAAATAAATTTTAAAGATAATATCTCCTTTCACGAGAATAAAGACTGGTAAACTGTTGAATAACATAGGAAAAATGAGACAATATAAGATACAAGACTAGGATCCCAATCATCCTTTAACAGAAATATAAAATAGGATAGAGAAAGAATTAAACTCAGAATAAGAGCCGACCTCTTGCCAGGAGACTCCATAAAAAAGAAAATTACTTTTCTTATCAAGACACTCAACTCTCCCAAAGGACTTCTCACAATTCAAAATAAACATATAGAAGAAACTGACTCTATTATCACTATCTTTAGTGATCAATAGTCTGTTGTCATAATAAGTAACAATATTCTAATAAAATCAGGAAATTTCACACTTACACCACTTTTAAAAAGCATTAGCAAACTTAATAAGAAAAAGAGTATCAGAATCTAGAACATCCCTCTGAACATGAAATTCATAGATGTACAACAGATGTTTGCCAAGTTTGGGCAGATTATCAATATTAGGATAACAATACAACAAATGTGACAGTTAGTTACAATCATATTTACTAGCAAGAAAGACAAACTCAAGATACTCGAGATCTGGAGTATCCTGATTAAATCAAATTCAATAAAGATTTTTGACACAACAAGAGACCTTACATAAATGAATAAAAGAAGATGCTTCTTCCTTAAACTAATCAATCTCCCACTAGGAATTCACACTTTTGATCTCAAGCAAATATATCAACAAGTGCAAACAAAAATATATTACATATCTTGACTAATATCATATAGATTCAGAAAGCATATAGTCCTTAATTTCAATAATAAACAACTTCTTCAACAAGCACTGCAAGAAACTTTTAATTTCAGTGAGTTCATCCTCAACTGCAAACTTATTGATATGAAATACTGCATTATTTGTGACAGTTCTGAACACCTTGTAGCCAACTGCTTAATCAAAAAGTGAAGAGAACAATAGAATAAATACAATAAAAAACAGGTCCAAAAATTTGAAAAACTCTATAACCACTTTTAACCAGTTAAATCTATCCATATTCACAAACACATATACACACTAATCAAAAACAAAACAATCAGACCAGGCTCTTATGCCACAGCAGCTAGAAGACTAATCTACCCCTCCAAAGACCAGCAAAGCAATTTTAACCCAACTAACGATGACTCTCAATACTAAATACAATCCAGTATGAACTCACAACTATTAAAAAATTACTCAACAATTATAATGAATTCATTGACAATCTAGAATGATACTATTATATTGACACTAAATGTACATAGGATAGTAACACACTCAACATCATCATAGATGAGCCAGTCTTCAAACAAGCAAATATTCAGGATATTCAATAACAATAACAACAACTCCACAAATCCATTGGTAATATGGATAAAACAATAAATGCACTAGTATCAACTATTACAAACATTCTTCCTAACAATGCAATCTATTTCACAATCACATGGATAATATAAACAGCAATAATAATAAATAAAGTAATAATGAGAACAACCTCTTAACAACAATAGAATTGGATAATAAAACTATTCGTAACAACAATCAAGTCAGTGACAAACATGGTCACATCATTATATCAGCGAGAACCAAAAACAATTAAATAAAAACACAAACAATAAACAAAACATACAATAGCACTGCAGAGACAACAAATCAATCAAAGAAACAAACAACTCGAACATCCATTATTACTACACAACAGAATTATCACATTAAGACATTACAACCAATGCACTCAAAAGTTTCACCAAAAAACCTTTCTAAACTATTGCAACACTAAATTGTAAGAGCCTAAATAACTCACTTAAAAGAGAAACATGGTTTACCATATAGCAAATCAACAACTGAAACATAGTCATATCAACAAAAACAAATGGAACAAGTATAAACACAAAACATTGAAAAACAGAAAACTACTTAACATGATAGGAAGGAGACAATTACTATATATCAGCACTAGTATAGGGATCGCAATCAAAAAACCTCTATCTGACTAGATAATTGAAATATAAAAATACTTGGACAGAGCTATATGCATAGATCTCACACTTCCAAACAAGCTATACTATAGAATTATTGGTATCTATTTATCAGTTCATGTTGGAAAACTCAGAATAGCAGTACAAAACCAAATCATCTGATGAATCAAACAATGAAATAACATGAACTGGCACATCATTATTGGAGAAAACTTTAATGTAAGCCTATCGAGCAGGATAAATAAAGCCCTCAACAACAGGAAAATACATAAAGACAAAACAAATGGTTTCTGTGAACAACTTTTTAACCTTAATATGATCAATATATATCAATACCATAATCTATAGAAAAAAGAATACATTGGCATTTTACAACCATCTCAAGTAGAATTGATATGATCTGAACAAACACAAGTCCCATATAGTGCAAAATAGACTCATTTATAATAGAGGATACAAATATTACAACTGATCACAGTTTACAGATAACATATATAGAAAGCTGGCAATTAAAAAAAAATAAGAAGCAAAATAGATGGCCCCACACAAACACCTATTTCCAATGGGAGAAAATCTCAAACAAGCAATGGGATATCTTTGCTGCAGAACTTGATACACAAATACCAGCACTTTACCACCTCCTTAAGATAAAATCAACAGATATCAACAAAAGCTGGAATTATCTTTGACAAGCTATCCTCAATATTGTCAATAAATATATCAAAAATATAGAGAAAAACAAAGAAGTAGATCCAAACACTTGAAGCTAACCAAACCTTTACTGCACATTCAGTTGCTACAATACAAAAAGCAAATCAATTTCTACAGTAAACAGGATGCCAAAATCAATCTTGAACAACTCGCCAACCTCCATGAAGCCATAAACGAACAAGTTTCAATTCACTTCTTTCTATCAAACAAAGATATCAAAGATCTAAATAAAGAAATTAACAAATTAATCGTTTTCAAAAAAATTACCAACAAACAAAACATATATAACATTATCAAAGCAAATATAGATCAAATCCTTAAAAACTATAACAACTGGTTTGATATGGACAAGAAGAAACTCATAAGATCACTTTTAGACAACTCCAAGAAAAGTATCCTCATGATAAAACTCACTAAAGAGGAGGGAGATATAAAGATCTTAGTATACAAACCTCACAAAATTAAAGAAATAGTCTGATCACACTTTAACAATTAGACAAAAAAGAGATATATTTTTAAACTGCAAGGTATATATTAGCAAAATACATATCAACCTATTACTATTATTAATGAAGAATGGTACAAGCCTGCACTTACCTTATTTACTATTAAAGAAATATAACAAGTAATCAGAAACTCTAGTAACAAATCAGCCCCTATGTCTTTACAGATTCCTTATTTTGCATATAATCATCTCAACAATGAAACCTCGAAGGCCATAACCATACTTTTTAACAATATCCTTACATATGAGAAACTACTCACAAAATAAAAAGAGTGTATAATATATCCAATACCCAAATAAAAAAATGATAACATAACATTAACATCACTTGACCTATCACCCTTCTAGAATCCATCAAAAATTTTTTCACCAAACTTATCAATAACTAATTAACTAAAATAATAATCACATACCTGATTCTATCAGAAAACAATTGGGCAGCACTATTCAAAAGTAGTACTCACAAACCTATCACTATTATAAATCAAGTCTTGAAAGATGCATGGGAAATGAACAAATAATGCCTCATACTCTTTCAAGACATGGGTAAAATATATGATACTTTTAATATATAAAGACTAATGAGCTCACTTCAATGAATCAAGGTACCAAACAAATTAATCAATATAATCAATAGCTGCTTTCTAAATAGGTCAAACAAAGTAACTACATATTTTGAACTCACTGATCCATATCAAGTGGAAGAAGAAATTGATCAGAATGACACAATATTACCCCTTCTCTGGCACATATATTACAATCCCTTAATAAGCACAATCAGTTCTATAAAAGGCTACCAGCTCAATAGTTATAGACCCAACCTTGACAACAGCAGTCCTACAAACCTCAACATCACGATAACAGTATACATGGATAACAACATATTTATTGCTCAAAATAAAGAACAACTCGAAGACATTATAGAAGTCAGTGCCTTTTTTTACCACTTCATTGGTGTTACAGTCAACTCTTTCAAATCAGAACTCTTAATTCTCAATAGTCCATAAAAAAGTATCACCTTTCAGGAACACAAGTAATACCAACTGACAAAATGCAAGCAATAAGAGTCCTAGGTATATGGCACAAAAGAAAAAAGGAAAACAACATCAATGCAGCCTTATTAAAAGAAAAGTCACTACAATATGCAATACAATAGCCAGAAAATAAATCATGGACAAGATCTATTATTATATCACAAATCATATTCTTTTTTCTATGATAAAATATTTGCTAACAGAACCTGGTACTAATGAGAAATAAAATACAATGGATAGACTATTATATTTGCAGCTGTTTCAAATATCATACTCAACTTTCAAAAACTCTTCAACTCTGATAGTATATCTCAGCAATCAGTACAAAATTATAGAAATCAAAACACAATAACAATAGAAACACTGTAGTGATTTCTAAAAACTATATCATAGCAACAATTTTGTAGAACAAACAATTTGACTTAAACCCAACAACTTCAATAGATGATATGGCAAAAAGAGAATGTTCTTAGAAAATGTCCAAGAATTCTATCAACAAAAGTTAACTTTATACAAGATATACTTAACAACATACAGGTCCAAAACATCACAATACAATATTAGACAATAACTATAAATATCAATGATAGACTCACTTATATAGAAGACATCATTGTAACGAATCCGCACCTGCCCCTATCAATTCTGTGTAAGTATACATGACTCTGTGTGACTATGGACCCGAAGTCCATCCTGTCTACTATTTTTGGACTCCGCATAATATCATCCGAGATCATCTTTAGTGATCCCGGGCTAAGTGCCTTTCATCATAGTCAATTTGTCTTGTTTCCCCAGAATAGAAATTAGTCCCGTAAACAGTAGTAGCATGAACCAATAGATTTTTTTTATTATTATTATTTTTCTTCTTGTTTTTCTTTTAAGTTATATTATAGCCTCATAAGTCTGAACCTCCGTTATGTCAAGATTTATGTATTTTTAATTATTGTATTTATAGATTTATTTATGTTATTTTAATTAAAAAGTACT
>CAJVPT010004914.1:0-12826 GCA_910592055.1 Acaulospora colombiana | reverse complement strand
AATGAAAATGTACTTTTGTCTTCATTTGATTAATAAACTGACGATCTAGCCTGGCTACGGGTACTCGAAAAAAAAAAGTAATTATACTATTCTACATATAGTATACTAGATCAATCTATTCAGTTATCTGATTTATCTCCTGGAAAGGATATACAATACTCTCTTAATTTTTTCTAGAACAATTTTATAGAGTAATCTAATTATTAAACCATTGTATATACTCTAACCTATTCCTAGTTTTGGAACTTTGATGTGATTTATGGATTTATTTTCTTATAAAAATCTTCCAACCATATGCCACAGGCAAGTTTGATCATATTTTTATATATCCTACCAATACAATGTTTACTCTTTTCAGGACTTCAGCCTTCTTGACTTGACAACTTCTTTATTGGTTGGTAAGATTATTGAAGTACCTTCACCAATCTAGTTTCTGTTCAAATTAATCATGAGATCAGTTCTATTCTTCTTTATCTTATTATAGTAATAATAATATATTGATTATCTACAACATCTATAAACTGGTCTGATCTGATAGAGATTAGTTATAGATGATGTAGTATTACAGTAGATATTTCTATTTCAGGTATCGGTAAGATAATTAGGACTGTATCCAATAACAAGTGATAATTTGTCATCCAATAGAATTGTTTTTATTGTATGTAGTATTTTTTACTTAACCATTAAGTAGTATTGAACTCTGGACCTTGTGATTATAATCTGAAAGCACTATTATTGTATTATAGACCTACAAGTCATTTTATTTATTTTTTTATTTTAAAACTGGCTCATTCCATGTCATTTCCAGTACTTTATTAAGAAAAAATTATATTTAGTAACAATTAGGATTAATATTTTTTTATACTGTCTAAGGATTTATAAATCATTAGAGAAAAATAGAACAAAGAGCTATCTATTTTTACTACTTAATCTATATCTAATCTAATCAGGATAAGAAAAATACATGACTGCTTAATATAAATACTTCTCTTTTAAAAATAAAGCTGACGATAAATAAGATATACAGGTTGTGCATTGCTTATTCATCCCTATAATTAGGAATCAATATTATCTAGAGTATACAAATACACTTACCAATCAACTTGTTGCCACTCACTAATGGGACCTAACATTCCAGAACTTGCTCAAGATTTTCAATATTCACCAATATTGAAATTTTTTGTACTAGTCTTGTGACTAGTCAGTATTAAAAAAAAAATTAAAATAAAGAGAATAGGTTGAAAATATTTATAAGAAAATGAAGTAGGGGAAGGAATAAAGGGATACCTGACAACAGCTCTTCTATCCAACTTTGCCTTAAAATATACTCAATTTATAGTCTTGACACTTTTGAGATTAGTGAAAGAGAGGAAATCACAGTTCATGTAATGTTTATCTACCTGCATAACTAGTTAATAACTTATGATAGATTTAAGATTTTTATAGAGCTTAAAAAATACATTTACATTTTATATCACATGTATTTTTGTTTATATTTCTGCTAATTGTGAAGCAACCAATTCCAGATTTTAGCCAATCAATCCATCCAGAATCTGATGTAACAAAAAATTTAGAGTCAAACTAAGGTAGGTAAAATTCCTTAAAAAAATCAAGAAAACTGTTACACACTGAAAGAGAGCCATTTTTGCCTGTGATATTGATATTAGCTTGCCAACTGGCATAGAGTTATTGATCCAAACTTCTTTCTGAATTCTGGGATTTCAATAGGGAAGAGAGTGAGGATACTTTTTCGTTTCCTAGAAAAACTTTCTTGCCATTAACTTCTTAAGTAGAGGGTTTGTGAAGAAGAAAGATAAACAAGAAGAGTAGAGTATAACTACTACTAAGTAAAGCAGGTGTTTTTAGAGAAAGTTTTAAAATTTTATTACTCACAAAATATAAAGTTTTGAAGAAATGCTTCTTTAGAAGTGATAATCAGGAATTTATGAAAAAAGTTGATATGTAATTATAATAGACCTATAGATTATGGATACTATAACTTCTTATTTATAAAAAAAATAAAATTTGTATATTATCTATATATTTTTTTATATCACTATAACAAGAATAAAAAACTATTGATATATTTTTTTAAAAGATATTTTTTATTTCTATTATATATAATTTGTTTAATATTTTCAAGAGTAAAGTTGCTTATTTTACTATAGTTTATATAATATAAATATCAAGTATTATTATTTTTTATATTTCTGAGACAACTTGTCATTAATAAAATTTTTTATATTCTCATATTAATAGAGTTTAGTTATTGATATATGATTTCAAAATATATTTTCTATTTTTTTTTACTATTATTTTTTTAACTATAAAAATATTCAATTTTTTTTATTATTTTTACAAATGTAATAATATTTATTATAAGTTTTGAAATAATAGTAAGGAATATATCATTTATTTGAACAATACTTTTTTTTTTTAACCTGCAGTCAGACCAATATGACTTGTCCATTTTATTGTAAACATATTTAATATTTATATATTTTATGACTTTTACATATTGACTCACCTATCTACAAAATTTAACCTTCTCTAGATACAACTTAGGGAATGATATTTCACTTCCTTTATGACTTGGATTATCCTCTAGCCACTCAGATCATTGTCTACAGCTCATCACTATAGATCTCCCAAAGTTCTAACTATAATTAAAAACCAAACCATTTAAAACCTTTGGATATTCAACTATTTATTATATCTACTATATTGCCTTGAAACTTTATTTATTCTGAGTCTTCTTTTTCTTCTGTTATATTTCTGGAGAGACAAATAGAGAAGTGATTGGCTTTCTTAAGGACTTGATCCATTTTCTAGTTGTATCAGTTGGTATTCTAAGCCTTTTGAGTTTGCTGGTAATTTCTTGGTTTTGTTCCCATTTGATAGTAATGTTACAGCATTTGTTCCAGACTTTTTTCTTGAAGATCTTCCTTGTTTTTTTACAAAATTTACCAATAGCTTCTTGTGTTGTTATTGCTGGAATCTTGAGGGCTTTGAGATGCTTTTTCAGGATATTGATCTTGTCTCTATATATAAAGCCACAGACTGTGTTGTATAGGTTTTCATCCTGTTGTTTAATATCCTGGATCCATTTCCCTATTACTCTTTTAACTTCTGCCTGGCTTTTGCTAGATAGATCTTTTGTTTTCCTAATATACTAAAAAATTCTACTTTGAGATTTGTCCTATATAATTGATCTTTCATTTTGGGTCTTGAACCATTTAAAAAGATGTTTCAGAGTTTTCTCTTGTAAATTGTATATTGAGTACATTGTGCTTGAATATAAGTTTGGTTTTCTTTTTTGTATCACTTGAAGAGTAGGAAGCTCATCATGGGTTAGGTTTATCAGAAAACTCTTGTCCTTGTTGGTGCTAAAGGAGGTGTAAAAAGTATTATATAAATTGAATTGTCTTCAGAAAATTTGTCAGTTAATTTCTTTACTAGGGTGTGTCTATCGATCTTGGATACATTTTTGCTCTATCCAGGCTAGTCCTATTTTCTTAGTATTTCTTTTTTTAAGAAAATCTCTAATACTGATATCAATAGTATGTTCTTTCCAGGCTATTATTGTAAGAACTTGACCCAGATCAGGTGTTTGTTGCCAAGTCAAAGGATTTTCTCTTTAGGCCTGCTTTACAACCTGTCTACTATATTGTTGAACTTATTATTTTGATAGATCTTAATCTTTTCAAGTATGAGACAAAGGTTTTTCTTTTGTACTAGATCCTTGATTTGGTTCCATGGTGACCAGTTAATTATTTTAGTCCATTTCTTTATGGAAATAAACTTTTGCGACTGGATTGCCTTCCATATCTTAATGGCTGCACTACAATCTGTATATATGATTGCTTTTCTATTTTTAGGTATTGTAAATATTGCAGTAAGTATGGCCAGGATTTTTGCTTTTGTAGCTAATGGCCATGATGTTGCTCCTACTAAGAATTGATTGATTATTTTATTATTTTCAATTTGAATCCATGCAAGATCCATTTCAAGTTCATTTCCACTTTTTGTATATTGCTTATAAGATTTGTCAGTAAAGAAAGTGAATTGTTTTGTATTGCTTTTATAGTTATGTCTAAGACTCTTTATTAGATCTGTTATATGCTCCTCTAATTGTATGGCTTGTTTAATCAGTTTGACTTCTCAATTCTCTATTTGTATCTCAATCTCTTCTAGCTTCAATGAATATGTAGTACTTAATTCATTTGTTGATACTGTGAACTACCAATCTGTGGAGTTTTCTGGAAGTGTAAGTAGATTTTTTTTCCTAAAACTTTCTTGCCTATTTAGTTGCAGTAATAACCAGGTTTGGGCTGTATATAAAATTATTAGTTGTTTGAATGTATGAGGATGACAGATAGTACTATTTGTACTAGGATTATAGGTGAGCTGATATGATGTAAAAAGTACTTCTCTATTTTGCATTTTGACTTTTTCTATAGTAGTTCCTATTGTTTCAGTCAAAACTCCTCAATTGATTTTTCATTTATCTATTTTAGGAGCCACTTTTACCATTTGAAGTTCATATTCAATCCATTTTAGAGTTCAATAGGATTGTTTTAGCAGATCTTGTTGTTCTATCACCTTTGTTCTAGTTTGTGTATACCAGCTTGGAATAGGACCTTTACAAGTACCAGCAAAAATCTGAACTACTCTCCATTATTTTATTATTAGTGTGGTCATATTAATTAGTTGATCCAAAAACATTATTTTGTTTCTTTTTAGAGAAGGAATATCTTTTATATATTCATCATCATTTATGATCATCTTGATAGACATGATGCCTTCTTGAGTATTAAAGATTTTTTTCCATCTCCAACTATTATATATAATTTGTAGCTTCTTTGCTATGGCCAGAGTTGCAACGGCAAGATTACCTTTCTCAATTGTCTTGACTTCTATAGGATCATCAAGTATATTTTTGAGCTTCCAGTATTTGAGTTGACTTTGTTTAAGTCAGATGACTGTTGCAATTCCTGGAGCTTTACTGTTATTTAGTTAACAAAACAGTATTGTTATATGACTTTTGAGTTAAATTTCCTATACACTTTTGAGCCCATAGATTTGTTTATTGTGTATACAACTATTTGACATTGTTCTATAAATTAGGACTTTGTTTTTGAAAGCTTTTCTGTATATAGCTGTTAGATCATTGCAAACTTTCTCATTCAAGTGTGTATACTATATTCTATATTCTATACAAGGGATTAGAATTCTATTAATAATATACCTGGCATGTTTTTCGGTTAAGCTTTTGTTGCTAATTGCTTGGATTACTGTTCTGATCTCTGTCTTGAATAGATTAATAGTATCCCAATTGTTATGTATTTTTCCTAACCAGATATCCAGGAATCTTGCTTGATCATATTTATCTAATTTTTTGATTATTAATTTATCTATCTCTACATGAACTGTACCTAGGTCTGTACTGTTTCAGTTTAAAGTCAGGAGAATGAATTTTTCACTGTTGATTTGTGAATCATTTGCCTGATAAAATTGTTTGGCATTTTCTAAGATACATTTCATATCAGCTTTGAATTTGGCAATCCAAGTAGTATTATCCATGTATGCTATCACTGCTTGTCTTAAAGAAAGTTTTTCTTTGAGGTGTGGTTTTTGAAAGTTCAGTATCCATTCTTCTTCTATTGTGTATCCGTAGTTTGGATTTCCTTGAATTTTGCATAATAATAGGTCATAAAAATTCTCCAGAGTAAAAATGAGATAGTTTCCTCTTGGTCTATTCCATCACCAGCTATAACTGGATTTGAAAGCTCTGTTGGAAGAATTGTTCTACATTTTCTATTTTTAAAGAGATCTATGATTAATTGTCTATTAGTAGCTGGAATACAGATTCTGTTTATAGATCTTTCCAATATCTTGAGGCTAATTGTATTATATACTTTGGCTGTATCCTGAAAAAGGATCCATAGTTACTTTTCCTTTTCTTTAGCTTCTTCACAAATACTATTTAGAAGTTGGATAGGTTCAGCCATACTTTCTCCTTGTAAGTCTGTGAAATTAGGTCCATATAAAATTTTATACTTTTTACATATACTGGCAAGTCTATTGGACAATATTTTAGTGAAACATTTTCTTGCTGTCTCTAGCAATATTATGGGTCTTGTGTTGCTTAGACTACAGTTCCATAGTTTTGGCTTGGGTATTGGATGGATATTACTTTTTTTCCATTTTCTTAATATACAGCCCACTTTAATTATCTATATAATTGTTTGAGAGTATTTTTCCTTGAGAACCTATATTTTTGAGCATTTCATAATTGATATGTGATGAACCAGATGCTTTCTTTTTAGAAAGGTTTTTTAGTATTGTCTCAATCTCTTCCATTGTAATTTCTTCCTGTAAAAGAGAATACCATACTAGATTTATTCAATCTTTTGATTGATATTCTCTTTTCCATTTAGGACTAAGGCTTTCATAGTTAGTATTTCATTGCTTGAAAGCTTTTCGGTAATAGTTTTCAACCACTTGTTTGATTGTTTATAGGTTTGTAGCTATATAATCTTCTCCATCTTGGTTTCTGGTCTTAACTCGATCAAAGATTATCTTGGGTCTTTTTTGGTTTAGCAGAGAGTGTAGTATTCATTTTTGATTGCTTTTAATATCTTCACATCTGGTTTCAAGTACTTTATTGATCTGGCTCTTGAAATATAAACTCTCTTTCTTTTTACAGACTATTCTTAATGTATATTCTATATTGGAAATATTTTTGAGCTGTACTTGGACTTCTTCTAAGAACTAAGGAACTATAAGATCCCAATCCTCTGTTTCCTTGCATAGGAAGTAGAGTTTATTGATCACTTATATAAGTGTTTGCATCTCAATTGTGATAAGTCTTTTTTAGCAGGTAGTAGACTCTGTTGACTTCTCTGTAAGCTTTATACTCTTGTTTATTTACTGGTAAATCAAATCTTTTCTTTTCTGGTGTTGAATATATTCTTTTCTTTTTAAGAGTTTTATATGCACCTTTGATAAGAATATTTTAAGTTTCTTTCATGCTTGATCCAGCCTTATTTGAGTTCATGTTGAGTTTTCAATATATAGATATAATTGATCATATTCTATTATTTTGGTTTCAATTCATTGTTTAAATTTTTCCCATTGCATTAGTGTTGAGTTGATAGAATCAGGGATCTTTTTGCCTTGTGTTCTTTTCTAGTTTATATATTATTTATCTTTTAACAAGTTGTCATTTGTTAATCTGATTAGAAGAAAAGTATGATCCCTATTTGTAACTGACTCCATTGAAATGTTTTTAAAATCATTTAGATTCTCTTAGCTAAAGTTAGTTGTGAACCAAATATAATCAATTCTGCTATAAGCATAATTATTAGACTATGTGTATGTACTCTTGTTTTATTTCCATATATTGTGAATATTAGTAAAGTTTCAATCTTCTAAGAAGTTGAAGATATCAATTTCAGCTTTTTTATACTATATTGTCTTCTTTTCAGATAAGGGTTGATCTGTTATTGGATTACTACTGCATTAAAATCTTCCATAATAATGATCTTGAATTTCTATTGTTGTTTGTTTAGGATTCTTTTTTGCAATATTTGTTGAAGTCATCTACTTTCTGTCTTTTCAAATAGTAAGTAGATTTGATATATACATAGTTTACATTTCTTTGAAAGGAAGTTTGCACCTATGATATAGCCTTCTATTTTTTCAATCAATTTCAGTTTCTTTTCATATGTCTTGTTTATAAGGAGACCCACACCTGATACTTTGTGTTTGATATTATTACAACTGTAGAAGAATTTATATATCTTTTGAACTTAAAAATATGTTCTGCTACTTCACTCCTTAGTTTTGTTTCACTGATATCCATGATTCCTATATCTAGTGCTTGTATCTTGTTATATAAATACTGTTGATTCAATATTGTATTTATTTCTCTTATGTTGTGTATCCTTATAGTTATAGTTTTTTCTATAGTGAATTGCAATGTGTCATTCTGATATATTGTTTGTTCTTTAAGGTTCTTGTTGATAGTATTTATTTTGATTGACTTAATAAAATTGTTTAGGTGTTGTGTAGTGGTAGGGGGATTGTTTGAAAAGAATGTATTTGTTGTTATGTTGTTGTTTTTAAAATTGTTTTTGGTTCAGGAAGTACTAGATTCTTTTTGTGGATCTTGTTATTCACTGGTATTTTCTATTTGGACTGGTGCAACTTTTAGAAATAATTAGCTCTTTTCCATTTTATAGATCCAGAGTAAGGTTGGGTCTCTTTTTCAATGTAACTCATTTTGCTGTTTATTTCATTTAAGCTATATAGAATTTGTTGCAATAGGTTTTGTTCTGCTTCAGATTTAGTTATCACATTGTTGATGATTTTAGAACTATATATTCTATATCTTCTCTTCTATGTATTGATCAGTTCTTTATTGCTTCCTATTGCTGATTATTAATTGCATCTTAGTCTTGGCTTTCTTGTATTTGTTCTATAGAATCTTGATCTTCTTTTTTCAAACTCTGTATCAGAGTTTTCTGTGTCATATCCAGGATCAGTTTCTTCTATAGAGGTTTTTCTCTATGTAGGCTTTTTGTTTAATTTAATATCTGTTCTATCCAAGTGATTGTTATGTTGGTCTGTACTGGATTCATCTATTTCTTTAATGTAAATATTGCTAATTCTATGTTTTGCTTTTCCATGTTCCTTGTGATGAGATGTTTGCTTCTTTTATAGTTTTATTCTATTGTTGCGTATCTATCTTGAAATATTCTTTAGTACTCTATATAAGTTTGTATCCATGTAAAAAGATGTGCTATTTGAGTGCTTTATTAAGATCTTCTGCTATTGCAAAACATATAACTGTGCATTCTCTTCTCTTGAGTATATATGGGTTTCTGGATATATAGCAGACTTTTGTTTTGATTTGTTTTAAGGCATGTACTAATAAGCTAGTGAAGGTATTGTGTGTTCCATATAGCCTTAAGGATTGGCTATTACGTTCTTTATTAATTTTGTTTACTTCTTGATCAGTGAGTTTGTATTGAGTGAAAATAGTCCTGATCACTTCTGTTTTAATGGGAATTATTCATAGATCTTTTAGCTTATTGTTTTGTTTATGAGAAGTGATTTGTGTTTTGATTCTTCATTGTGATCTTGAGTAGTTGTATATATGGATATTGATGAATTTTCCATATATTTGCAAAGTTGCCTTAACTTCTTGCCAAATATACCTATGATCTATATCAATTAGGTTACAAATAAATCTTTGTTCTCTTCTTCTGTTTTTTTTCTGAAGATCTTTTTATCAAGTAAAAATTCTGACTCTTCCCATTCTTCTATACTTATGGGTAATATTGTAAAGTTCTCACCCTCTTTTTTAATGACTTTCTTCAAACAATTTAGTGCATCTTCTTTTTTTTTCAAAAGTGAAAGTTGTCTAAGCATTACCATTGAAAAATTCTTTTGTGCATAGTTGAAGTTCCTTTGATAAGCTGAGAGCATTTTGGAGATATGACATTCTTTCTTTTTCACTTTCTTCCAGTATTCTGGATGTTAAGGTTCCCAGTTTGTATGCTCCATTTTTTATAATGTAAAATGAATTAATACTAGTTGATTTTGATCTATTTCTAGTATTATAGGATTATAGCTTTGCAATGTTATCTCCTTTGACTTCTTCTTGAATTTGCTTTATTTCCAATCGATCCTCAATCTCTTTATCACCTATTTCTATTTTGACATTGTTGTGGACTTCTATTGTATATGTTGGTTAAATTTCCATAACTGTTTCTTTATTTGATGATTTTGTCAAACTTGAATATGGGTTGTATGGAACTATATTTTCTTGTTTTGTTTGTTGCTGCCAATATATTTTTTCTTCTTGTTCTATCAGTTCAATATACTTGTTTTCCAAGAAGGGAGTCAGCAAATTATCTTTTTTTCCTTGTCCTTGAACCCATAAGTATAAGATATGTTGTTTTAGAATTGTAGCTTTAGTAAAAATAATACAGTCAATATTGAGAATTTTAGCTATAATACTATCTAGAATTGAGCATTTTATAGAACTAGGGGCTGGGTTGGGATTGTCTTCTTGTATAGAGATTGTATTGAGGATTGTTTGTGTTGCCCATAGTTTTTTTTCTTGATTATACTTATTAGATAAGTTGATTAGGGTTTTTAGGATATAAAATTTGCATTTCTTTGTGATCTGTAGTAATCTTCGTATTATTGACATTGTTGTACTTGTCACATGTTACAGATTAATAGGTTTAACTTGTGTTTTATTGATTTTAATACGTGATAAAGGTTTGTTTATCTCTTGTTACTAATTTGATAATATAAAAAACCCTTAAAATTGTTATGTTCTAAATTTAGATTCTGTTTCACATGTTTGTTATAGTAATGGTATTGTTGTTGTTAATCAACTTGTTATGAACACGTGAAAATATGAGTGTTGTTGATCTGTTTACTATAAATACATAGATAATCTATAAATTTTGTTTATATAGATATGTGAAAATATGAGTATTGTTGATTTGTTTATGTAAATATGTAGATAATCTATAAATGTTGTTTATATAGACACGTTTTTTTGATCTTGTTTTCCTAAGGGAATATATGTGTACGTGTTTGCATAATGTTGTATTTGTTGAAATTTATTTATTGTGATGTATGTGCTTCTTTATTATATAGTTAATAAAGCTTGAACATCCCTCTGAATTTTATGGGTATTTGAGTTTAGATTGATTTATCGGTCTGAATTATTGCTTGTAAGGTTTCTCTTAGTATTTAGAAAGGTGTTAACCTGCACTGGCCTGGCTGAGAGCTTTGTGAGATTGATGTTGGGCTTTCAAAAGCTTACTATGATTCAGTTTTTCTCTTTGTTTGTTTTTCCTGAAAAAGAAAAATTTTATATAAAAAACTTAGAAGTCTTTAGATACTTACCTATTCTTGTACTGTGACTAGTTGATTCTATAGTTTTTCTATAGTGTTTCTTATAAGTGGATGGTTTTTGATGTTAGTTTTCTCTTGTTTTTTGGATTGGCTTCTCTTTTTTCAAAAATTACCAAAAAAAATTTTTTCTGAAAAAATGGGGATCAGCGGAAAAAGTTTTTTTTTTCCTTTTTTTTTTATTTATTTGAACAATACTATAATAATAAATATTTATTATTAATATAGTATATTATATAGAGAGACATTACTTTTTATACTTTTTTATAAATTTAATTATATTCTCTAAAGTTAATTTCCTTAATATTTTTGTAATATTTTAAATTCAAATATATTTTTAAAAATCTGTTAAATAAGAAATTTTCATAATATAAGATTATAATATCTATAAAAAATATATAACATCTGTTAGTTAATTATTAATTATTTGAATTTTAATCAAATCAAATTAAATAATAGTAAAATTATTAATATATAATATAAATTAGTATTTAAAATAAAAATCAATAAACATTTACTATTGTATAATTTTTGATGTTTTTTAAAAAAATTATAAAAATGTCAAAAATTTTTTTACAAATTAATATTTTCAAAACAATTATCTATAGAGAATTGATTAAAGGCTATTGCCTTATTAAAAAAAAAATTATAAGTTACTTCAGTTTGCTATTAAAATTAACAATATTTATTATTATATCATATCTAGACTTAAAAAAAAAATATCAAGAAATAAATAAATTAGAAAATAAATCTATTTCTGATTATTTTCTTAAACTTATTTCATATATGAAATGTATTATTATTAAAAAAACTATAAATAAAAAATGCAAAACAGTAACAAATATATATAAATTTTTAAAAAAATATGAAAAAACAAATATTAATATTAGAACAATTCAAAGAATTCTTAAGAAATATAAATTTAAAGCATATATATAGAAAAAGAAATCTTTTTAAAGTAAGAAATATTTAAAAATCTAAAAAACAATATAAAAATTAAACTATAAAAGATTGGAGTATAGTAGTCTGAATTAATAAGACTAAATTTCAACTTTTTAAAACCCAAGTATAAAAATATTACTAAAAAAAATCTATAAAACCTTTAAAGAATTAACATATAATTCCTATAATTAAATTTAATAAAAATAGTATAGGGATGTTTTACTTAAAAAATTTTTAATAATAATTTTATAAACAAATTTTGAAAAATAAATTAATGCATTTATTAAATCATTATAATTTAATTTTTAAAGATATCTATTATATTTTGATATAATAATAATTCAAAATATAAGACAAAATTAGTTTAAAAATAGCTAAAAAACAAAAAAAATTAAAACTATTTTTGACTATCTCAATTTCAGACTTAAATCCAATAGAAAATATTTATAGTGATGAGAAAAAAAAAGTTAATGATTTAAATATTGATATTAAGAATAAAGAAACTCTCTGGGATAATTTATTAAAAATTTGAAATTAAACATTAGAAAAAGTTTGTAAGAAATATATAGAAACAATGCCTAAGAAAATCACTACCCAAAGAAGGTTGGGACCAAGTGTGTCCTGGAAGTAAAGGCTCTCACTAGATGATAAGTCTCCTCAGACAGTACACAAGAAGGAAATCAAGATCAAGAATGGATAAGTTTCTCAGACGGTCAAGAAAAGAAAGGATATCCCAATCGGGCATTTCTTATTGAGAAGAAGTCTTGAAAAGCAGGTTTTTGGAAGAAGCTGGAAATATTTTTTTCAATTTTTACTTTTTCATTTTCTTGTTGTCTGCTTAAACATTTTTAGATATTGCTCCTCCCCTTTTTTCAACCCATCCTTTTGTAGTTTCCTGTATTCCAGCGGCTTGGTCAGATATACGGTAGTGACAACCTGCTGG
>CAJVPT010004913.1:0-12831 GCA_910592055.1 Acaulospora colombiana | reverse complement strand
TAACCTGCACTGGCCTGGCTGTAAGCTGTGTGAAGTTGATATTGGCTCCCTTTTTCTGACTGTGAATCAGTTTACAAATTTCTTTTTTTTCTCCTAAAAATTTTAAGAAAAAGAAGTAAAAAAAAGTTAGTAAAACAATGTATACCTCTTTCCTTGATGTTTCTGAAAGGCTTGTTGTATGTGTATAGCAAAAGCTTGGTAGCTTGGTTTGAAAGATATGTTATTTTCCTTATGTATTTGACCAAGTTTGCTTTTTTCCAAAAAATTACCAAAAAAAAAATTTTTAAGAAAAAAGAGAACCAGCGGAAAGAGTTGTTTTTTTTGTTTTCTTTTGCAATTTCTATAATACTTATTGTATATTACTTTATCAAGTTAATAAACAAGATTGCATCAGCATTAAATAAATATATATATATATTTGAAATGGAAGCTCAGCTATATTTATTGACTTTGATAATATAATATACAAATTAATGCAGAGATTACAAAGGTTGTCATGGAAAAACTCTTTTCGTTGATCCTTATTTTTTTCAAAAAAATTTTTTTTTGATAATTTTATTGAAAAAAGTGAACCAGTTCAAATATACAAGGAAGAACAACATATCCTTTAAACCAAGCTACCAAACACTTTCAATATATATACAACAAGTTATCTAGAAACATTAAGGAAAGAGGTATACACTGCTTTACTAATTTTTTTTTATTTTTTTTTCTTAAAAATTTTAGAAAAAAGAAAAGAAACCTGTAAACTAATTTACAGTCAGAAAAAGAGAACCAATATCAACTTCACATAGCTCATAGTCAGGCCAATATAGGTTAACACCTTTCTTGATACTGTAAAGAATCCAAAAAGTAACCAAGCCTACTTGATAAATCAAGTTGCTTCGGTTACTCAAAGGCCCAGAAGGATATCAAAGCTTCTTAAAAACAAGACAGTCTAAACAATATATACACATAAAAAACATACTTATCCCTTATATTGTCACGCAAATATGAATATATAAAAACCAGATAAGTAAAACAAGTATATATATAAAAGTGACAAGCAAAACATGCATATATACGTATTACTTGTTAAGTAGATCAACACTCCATACAAGCATGACAGCAACTCTTAAAAGTAGAATAGAATTATCAATATAAACAAATAAATACATTAAAACAACAAACAAGGTTTTTCTATATTACTTAATCAAAATATATAAATAATAACAATCTCAGAAAGATTTATCCATGACCTAAAAATAGATCATCGATAAATACAAATAAGTATTCTGTAATTTATCAATAGAGTTGAACCATATATATAAATAGAGTCAACATATATTACAAATAGTCAATAAAAGAGAAGAGGATATAATAAATATCCTAATCAACTTCTCAGAAAATACAAAAACACTCTACTCTATGGATCTCACAACAATTACTACAACTAAGAAATAGTGAATCCAATAAACTAATAGCCTCATCACTAGACATATTGTTATGGATTACGTGGGTAATGCAATTTATATGTAATGATCTAGAATCCAAAAACTTGAAAGTTTGACATGAAAAATTGAGTATCGCAAGATAAGAAACTATAAATAAGGCTTGGGTACTGATAAAGGAACTATGTATATCTGAAAAAGTATGAAAAGTTTAACAAAGCTTAGGGTTAGTATAGCCGGTTATAAAGTAGATAGCCCATTGTTAGTTAGAAAAGTATAAATAGCTTACCAATATATGCCAAAAAGGTAGAGCTGAATGTCTTAGAAAAATAGCTCTTATTGAAAATAGAGATAAGAGTTAGTGATATACCAAAGAAACAGAATGCAATAAAGAAATATTTATCTTTGATCAAGTCAATCATCATATCTCTGCCTTTCCTAAGTGTTCTTTATAGGAGGCGTTCTCTTCTTTGTAAGTATTTGTGAGATGTCTGGATTACACGAGGCATTACAGATTAGCAATGGACTTGCTGGGTTAGCCCATAACAACATATATGATTTTAGATAGCATTATAGCTAAGATATTGGGAGTTGATAGGACAATCTTTCACAAGGAAAGAATTTTAACTCAACATATCACATATCTTTGATAACAAGGTAAAGGGATATAAAAAGATTTCCTACAACCCTATATTGAAAACAAGTTTATAGAATTATCAAAAATCCTATAAATCATACTAAACCAGAGCAACAACTAATAGAAATCATCGAATAAGTAGATAATAAATTAATAGTAAACAATGAAGTAACAATGACATATGCATAAAAGATAGAAGAGTTGAAATTACAGGAACTCCAAGAAACAGTCAAAAGACAATATATTAGAGAACACAACTCTTATATTACTAGAAATAAAGACATGGCACTATCAATAAATCTATATTTTATAAAAAAGAAAGGAACCTATAGATTAGAAGCAATGGCAACCAATATTTCAAGAGAAACAGAAGATAAAACCAAAACATACTTAGGTAATATTCTTAAACTCTCACAAGAAAAAAGAATCCTGTTGAGAAAAGAATTCATTAATAGAAATAAGTGATTAATCTTTTGGATATAAAAAGAAGAAGATGTTACAAAATACATAAAAGAAGTTAACCAAAAAGAAGACAACTTTGTAATTCAATATATAACACTCCTAGCTACCCTCAAGAAACAAAAATCAGAAAGAAACCTAGACAGAAAAGTCTTTCAAGAACCTAAAACCAAAGAGAATACTGAGGTTTGGCATGTATGTCTAATAAATATAGATCAAAAAATCAATAAGAACCTTATAAAGGCACATCTAAAAAGATATGGAGAAGTCCAAAATGTTTATGTCTACAAAATAAACACAAAACCATGGATAAAGGCTTATATCAAATGGTACAAATATCTCAACCTAAATCTTGAAGCAATCTGGATAACTTCAATCAGTACAAGAGCTATATTCTCTAAGTTTGAGCTTAGTGACAATGAAATCAACCAGATATTAATTGAGAGAAATAATAATTCAGCAAGACTCCTGGGTACTGACAAAACCTACACTAGCTTGCTAGCCAGAGCATTAAATGGTACTCAAGCGAAGGCATACTATATACCCAAATATCTCAATATACTCAAGAAGCATAACTTTACAATAGTTTGCTTCAAAACAAAAAAAGAAAGAGATAAGACATGCAAATAATATATTTTCTTACAAGAACATTGTCTCTCTTGGAATATAAAATATACTTCTAAAATAAAAAGACAAAATCTTAAAGATAAAAATAGAAATACAAGATTTAGGTCCAGAAGCATATAAGTAGATAATAAATCAATATCAGATACACAATCAGATAATGAATTAACAGATTCTATTTTCACATTGTCAAGTTAACATAGTTTCAGAAACTAGAGATGAATCAAATATAGAAGTAACAATAGAATAGAACAAGAAAAAAACAAAAGAAGAGAACACCCTACAATAGAAAGTAATAGAGAATCAATTAGAAATTAGCAGAGCAATAGATATAATTTCCTTGAAGATAAGGGGAGACCCAAAATAGAAAGCTTTCAAGATCTCTTTAAGAGTATTTTAGTCAATCTTAAAAGATTACATACTAGAATAGATACTTTAAAGAGACAAACAGTTTTCAAAAGATTAAGACTATGTAATAAAGAAGCAAACCACTCCTAAAGGTGTATCAGTCCTTGATAGCAATCAAGAGAAGAAAGAGCATACTGCCTCTTTGTCAAAAACTATAAATATGGGCAATAAACAAACTTTAATAAACAATAATAAGTTAAAAGAAATGGAGCATTTAGATATCTCACCATTTTTACAAGATGAGCAAAAAGATTTTCTAAACAATAATAGTAGAACAAACTATTCAAGAAAATCCATGAAGAAGCTGATATAGATAAAAAGGTGATTACGATCAGTACACATAATATCAAAGGGATTACAAATATTAAAAAACAACAAAACCTTATTGAAGAGATACTAGAATAAGAAATAGGCATATTGGGGATATTCAAAACAAAACTAATACAAGTCAATGCATAGTAGGCATTAAATAATCAAAAAGATTACAAACACTTTCATAGTATTAACAAAGATATACCATTTGAAGCAGGAATTAGTCTCTTAATCAAAAGAGATTTGAAAAAAAAGGTTGTATCAGTAAAAAAAGAAGAAGGATATATTATTGCCACCAACATGTTTATGAAAAAAAAGAAGATTTGTATTATACATATCTATATCAATAATTAATTCATGAATTCTTTTTGCTAATCTTCTGACTACATACAAAAAAGACATTTGCAAGAAGTTTTGATACTTCTATACTAATAGAGACTTACTACTTTCTTTAAATCAATTCAAAGAGTTCTCTCAGAGCTCCCTCAACTCTCCTCTCTATTGTTTACAATCTCCTTTGAACAAACTGAACTCCTGTGGCCTGCAAAGTTCAGCTTTCACCTTTACTACCAATGGCAAGAAAGTTTCTAAAGGGAAAAGGATCAACAGTGAAGTACTTCTCACTTTTCAGCTATGGTGAAGATAATAAAGTTATGAACCAGCCAAAGGACTCATTTTTCTATCCTTTGACTGATATTGTGGCCTCTTAAAGCTATCTTTTTCACTGCTTTTTGAGGAATTTTGTCTACCCAGCTTGATCCTGAAATTTTGGGTAGCACAAATCTCAACAACTTTGATTGGCTAACATAAAACATGTCAGACAAGATTTATAAACAAGCTTCTATTGATTATCTCACATGTCTGAATGCATTTTCTCAACTCCATAAAAACCTGGGATTTACTATAAGTCATATGCTCTGGTAAGAGTGATTACAGAACAACCTCCAATATATCATTGGATACAAGAAAGAGACCATTCGATCATGTCAAAGGTCACAAGATGCTTGATTGTTTCCTTTTAAAAATCAAAGCCATCTACTCCTGATTGTATATCAGGAAGGTTTTCACTTCTACTGCTCGAAAAAATCTAACTGGAAAAAGTGAAAAAGATAATTAGGAACACTTAGTAATAAAGCTAGTGTGTATAGTAAACCAAGAAGTTTTTATCCTATCTTCAAAAATCCCAAGCTGGAAGACTGGAAGGTTAACATTACTATACCAATCGAAACTCGAGTCTGAAAATGTCAACAGTTATGTGTGAGCTGGCTGGATAATCTGTGAGAGCCTTGATGATCACTAAAACCAACAGTCACCAGCAGGGTACACCAACTGTAAGGCTAGATGCAGACCTTCTATAAGGAATTAAATCTGAAATACGTTGCACAAATAAGTAAGTATCCTATATTTAGATAGGAATGGATTTAATTGATAATATACTGGAAGACTTTCATGTCCTTCATGCAGACACTAATATATCACCTAGGTCTTCTTGGTTACTCTCTCCTTACAAGTTTTAAAACTGTAAAGTCTTCCTCTTCATTTCTATCTTATTTCTATAAAGATTAAGTAAGAGCTTTCCAAATCTCCACTAAAAGAAGAATTCAAAATAGAATAGATATTGCTAAGAAACATTACAGTCACCTTTTCAAAATAATACATAACTGCTTCTTTCTTTTTTCTTTTATTTTTCTTTAATAACACCTGCATACTCATTGGGATATGGGTTTCTTTTGTAAAAAAAAGGGCAATAAGTCTCAAAGTAGCATTAGTTTATTGAATTCTTTATTCACCCCTAGATATATATATCTGTATATGTACTTTGTGCAATTGTATAAAATGTATTTTGGAAATTAATAAAGATTAGGCATGAGCCTGTTTAAAAAAAAAAAATTCATATCTATATTCCTTTTGATAAACTGAGATGTAAAATGGTATGGAATAAGATAACTAATCTTATTAAAAGAAAACATGAACAAGACTTTCACACAATAGAAATGGGAGACTTTTATGCAGACTATAATTCGTCAAAGAATAGTAAGTCCTCTTTCAAAGCAAGTTTTAGACCATCATGGTAATCTGAGATCCCATTATTTAACTTTCTTTATAAATAGGACTTTATAGATATGCAAGCCACATAGGAAGGCAAAGAGAAAACTTTAACAAGAAAAAACCTAACAAGTAGTAGTAGAATAGACTATATTTGGATTTCTTTTAGTCTAACAAATTATTCACTATTTTGTTTCTATAATCAAGACATGAAAGATGTTATGGGAAGTAATCACATCATACTTTTAATAATACTATATGATAAAGATTTTTTCACAAGAAGCAGAATCACAAAACTCTCTATAAATATATTAAGAAGAATTGATATAAAGGGAACATCTCCATTACAATGACAAGCCTTTTAGGAAAATGTAGATTACAAATTTAAAATGTTATTAGAATCTTTGTTTTAAGAAAAACCCAATGAAATGAAAAGAAGGATTAGGCAAACAAAATGTGGGAAATCTTTGAGAAACTGCTATGTAAAGTAATAGCCTTTAACAAACCAATAACAAAGAAAACAATCCAATCAAAAGAAAAGTATTATAAACATAGTGCCAAGTTTATCAGCTATAGAAAAGCATTACAACTTTAAGGACTTTATAACAAAGCAGAAATATCAAAAGAAATAGATAAGCTATAGTCCCTTAGCTTAGCTATAGAAAAATATAATAGTACTTATAGTTCAAATTATCAAATCGAAAACTATTGCACTTATATAGTATCTCTAATATGCTATGGAAATCCTTGAAAAAAGATATTCAAGATACTATAGAAGGTCTCAAATTCATATGTCAAAGATTGAAAGCCAAAAAAACAAGAGATAGCATTAAAACTACTCTGGAACAGAAATGTGATGATTTGAGAAATAATCAGAGACAAATAGTCGGCTCTTTAATCAGCTACACAAAAAGCAAAATAGTATTAGATAGAATTAAAATTAAAGTAGAGAGATAATACATACATTACAATACAAAAAGCTGAAATAGAAAAGGAAATAAGATGGTATCATCATGAGGCCTTCAAAAAAAGAAATGTTATCTACAACAGTTTATCAGAAGAATGGAAAGAAAAGTACAAACCAAGTAAATATATTCAACCAGCTTGGTATGACAAACTACTTGAATTAATTTTACAAGAAGAACTAAATAAAATACTGAGGACACTTCTCAATAATAAAGCTCTAGGAAAATCTCAAATCAGTTATGAAATACTGAAAAGGTTAAGCCAAGAGAAAAAAATTTCTTGAGAAAAATATTAAATAACTTCTTAAAATAGGAAGTTACTCTGAAATATTGGAAACAGAGTCATATATATCCTATAGCTAAACCTAAATCTTGGGATTGTAAACTCTCAAATACTAGATCTATTGTTTTACTAGAGATCACAAGAAAGTGTTTCATCAAAATCCTTACCAATAAAATAGGAAATATTTGTAAAATCAATAATATTCTCAAAGGACTAAACTATACAAGGCTGCCAGGAAAAAGTATAGCAAAATCAATTCAAATTTTCAATAATATTTGTGAAGATGCCAAAGAAAACAAAAAGAAACTATGGATACTTTTTCAAAATACTGCAAAAGTATATGATATAATTAGTCTAGATATACTGGTAAAAGCAATGAAAAGAATCAAAGTTCTAAAAGGTTTCATAAAGATCATAATGTGCCTCTTTAAAAATAGAGAATTTTATGTTATATTTGAAAATAATCTCACAGAATAAATAGTAGCTAAAGACGGAATTGATCAAGGGAAAACCATTTCATCTTTACTTTAAAGAATTTTTTATGATCTTCTCCTTTGCAAAATTCAGAATGATATACAAAGAAGATATAAAATGTTAGTTATATGGAACCCTGATTTAAAAAAACAAATTACAAGAAGGTTAGAATCATGATATGCAACTATAACTTTTATGAATGATACAATATGAATAGCAAAATCCAAGGAAGATATGAAAATAATTCTGAAAACTACAAGAATCTTCTACAAAGTCAATAATTCTTAAATAAATGGCAACAAATCAATCTTGGTTATCATTAACAATCCTAATTGCTATTCGGAAGAAATAAAAGCAGGTATTGAAAAAGAAGCAGTTAAAGAGCTTGATAGAACAGAATAAACTAGATTCTTAGGGATCTGGATGGGTAATCAAAAAACAGCAATAGAGCTTAAAGAACAAGTGCTTAAAGAAGTCAATATAGTCACAAGAGTTCTTAAATACAAAAAAGTAATAGACAAACAAGCTTTCTATATTCTAAATAAGGTATTAATACCTAGAATAGAATTTAGGATGCAACATAGTATATTGTACTGGAAAATATGCAACACCTTGACAACAGCATACAGAAAACTTTTTAAGAATAAGAGTAGTCTGTGCAGATCCATGCCCAACAACATAATTCATCATCCAAAGATTCACAATTTGAAAAGTATCTGGATGCTACAAAGAGAAATTCAAGTAACAGGACTTTGCAATAGACTAAATAATCCCGGACAAGCAGGAATTACATCAATTATCAGACTCAAACAAGCACAGATTAAAAATTGGAAACCACTCAATTTATTAACCTGCAAATCCTTAAGTCACTTAACGGACAAAGGCAATTTTACACTTCAAGCAACTAGAATTGCTAAAGATATAGGAATAACGTTTCATAGTTGAAAATGATAAGATATCTTTGAATGGAAAAAGGGAAATATCTGGATCGGAGAATATCTTACACCAAAAGAATATAAAAAAGCCATACCATCACTAAGAAACAATCAACTGATGTACCTGGACCAGCTAATCATCAGGAAACTAAAAATATAAGAGACTGGTGAATGCTTCAACTCCTGCAAAATACAAGCAAAGGACCTATATCAAAATGGTTCCAAATTATAATCAAAAACCTCTCAAGAGAATGACTAATGCAACTCACAAGATCCAGGAGAGAAAATTTTATAAAATGGAAACCAGAATACTCCAAAATAGAATCTAATCGATACAAGCAGAAAAAATTGTGGATAGTGATGAGAAGTAAAAAAAATCTAGTAATATGGGGAAAATTAAGACAAGAAAAAGAGAGAAATGTTATGATAGTGGAATACTTTGTCAGTCGTAGCACCAACAATGATCAGGAAACTAATATACAGAAATGCCCAGGATGTTCAGAAGGTACAATACTGAATAGTGACTGTATCATAAAAAGAGGAATAGAAGAGATATATACAGTACCTTATCTCAACACAAGAAAGTCCACTAGAAGAACACGTGATTTAAAAATCCTCAATCCTAGGTCAGCACTTGAAAAAAGGATTAAAGAAGTAATTTACAGAGACCAAAACCCATTCAAGATTCAAAATGACAAAATAAATCATGTGAACATTGAAACCTGGGAAGAATCTATTATCAAAGAAAATATCAAAGAAGGCATATATCAAGATCATTAGATAGCTATACTTCGACATAATCTTGAATCCAAAGAAAAGCTAATCTTCTATTCCGATGGATCACTTATTAATCATGGTAAAGAAGAAATGAAGATAGGTGCAGCTTGGATTCAGATTGGCAAAGATGAAATGGAAAGCAAGTTCCAAACAGAAGTAGACAAGTGGCCCTCATCTACATGAGCAGAATTGGTAGCAATTATAACAATTCTTCTGTTAGTTCCAATAGAAAGCATGGTGAAAATCTTTACAGACAGTCAAGCATGTATCTCTAAGTGAAAATCTTTAGAAAAAGAAAACCCAAGAAAGACACATAAGAGATGGCTCAAAGAAAAAAATTGGTCACTCTGGGTACACATGGTAAAGCTAATAAAGTAGAAAAATATAGATCTAAAGCTCACAAAAGTCAAAGCACATTCAAATGATCCTTTTAATGAAGAAGCAGATACCTTAGCTAAAGAAGCTCTAAAATTTCCACCGATTGAATGAAAAGATCTCACCTCATGCAAAATTATTACTGAAATCAAGTGGCAAGGGATGACTCTAGATAATCCAATCAGGCAGTTTATTAAGAATATTAATAACAAGACAACTGTCTATCAGTGGACACAACAAAATAGAACTGAGAAAAAATGGAGTCAACAGATTTCAGAACACCAGGCTCATACATGGGACCTAGTATGGGAAAGAATTAAAGATAGGCACATGTAAGACACATCTTTTAAACAATCTCAACAAAGAAGCTTTCTAATCAAACTGATCAATGATGAATTACCTACACTAAGTAAGTTGACTATAAGAAGACCAGATCTATACAAGCAAGTGAAATGTATCACATGTAACCAACAACAAGACGAAACTATAGAACACTTGTTAGAATGTTCAGCCTATAAGAACCAACTAAAAGAAGTATGGAATAAAGGAGTAGATAGTATCATCAGAAACTTTAAAGAGCTGCTAGAGAAAAGAAAGAGAGAGGCTGAGGAGAAAAATCCCAGGTTAATTATCAACGACCGAGAAGAGATAGAAGAGTTTGACAAATGGATCTCTAAAGTAGTAGAATAGGTTTCTAAAACTAGTCAGGACACGCTAAGCTTCTGTACTGGTCTTATATAAATAGATATTATTCTAGAAATGGTAGATCTAAAATGTCAAAGTAAATGCATAGGAAGAATAGCAAGAAAATAGATAATAAAAATGCAAAGAAGAGTTTACAATCAAGTCCAAAAAGAAATCTGGAACAAGAGATGCGAAAAGGTAATTGAATGGAAAAAAACACAAGAAATTAATAGAGAGAACAAGACAAGAAAACCTCCACGTCTTTCAAGTCCAAAAACTATACTTATAAAGAAAAAAGAACCACTACCTAAAGAAAAAAACCTCGAAGATGAAGGCCTCTGAGAAATTTTAACAAGAAGAGTGAAGTATGGGATGAAATGGTTGGGATTTTAAGCTTTGTCAGAACATAGCAGAATGATCTGCAGTAGTAACCTGCAGGCAATGAAGTTAACAGTTGGAAGGGTCTTTACCTGAACTGTTAATGGAGCGATAAATTACTTCCAAAGTTGCACTTAGAGTTTTAATAGTTTTTTAAAACAGAGACGAGTGAATTAGGTAGAGTCTTAGCTTTAGCAATACATTTTCTAATGTAAAGTATACACATGTTTAATAAAGCACATGTACTTAGCCTGACAGAGGGTTTTAAAAAAAAAAATATATATATATATACATATACAATAATATATAGTTTTAATAACTTTCCGAACTCTTTTTCTGCTGATTCACTATTTTTCTAAAAATTTCTTTTTTTGATAATTCTTTAGAAAAAAAGATAACACAATCCAAGCTCAGCAAACACAATAAAGAGAAACACAACTACATCACTTTACTTGGAGCAACATATAAAGCTCTATAAACAAGCCACCAAGAGAGGAGTACATAATAATAATATTAGTACTTTATCCACCAACTTTTGAGAAAAAGGGAAAACAAAAGTAAATCTGAATCACAGTAAGGCCAAGGGACCCAACATCAACTCTCCTAGCTTCCAACCAGGCCAGTGCAGATTTACACCTTTCTAGACATTAGAAGGAACCTGGCAATATAGTAATCTCAACCAGTAAACCAGTCAAAACTCAAAATTTGCAAGACCCAAGAGGACATCAGGAGCCCAAGAGCAACAGTTAGAGATTATTAGTAACAACATATCAGCAACACATAAACAACTAGCACGTAACGTGAACACAAACATGTCCCTTTAGACAACAGAAACATATCAACAGATTACGTGCTGTGTCTCTAAATAGATAAATAAGCTCAACACATGTTCTAGCTAATCACAAAACATGTTTCTCATATCCGGTTTACCCCTTAATAGAACCAGTACACGTGTTACTGAAATCAATAAATAAACAGATAAACAATCTGCAACTCGTGTTTACCCCACAAGTGATCTACTAGCACAACAAATATATTAGGAAACCCCAGTAATACTATCTGAAAAAGTAAACAAATAAACAGAGTTAATCCACGAAGCGTAACTCATTCAATAATTACATGACACAGCAAACATGAATAGGGTACAATGCATTCTTCTTATAGTAAACAAAAGGGAGGAGGATATCTTGAATACTTTAATTAAACTTTCAAAAAAGCACGACGAAACCTCAGAACTATAGGCATCCCAACAATTGGTAAGGCAAAAAGAAGGAGACCCAAAAGAAGAAACAACTCCCGTACCAGAAACTTTTACTATCCTAGATAGTATTATTGCTAATATCCTAGGAATAGACAAAACAACATTCCATATGGAATGGATCCTTACTCAATATATTCTATACCTCTGGCAACAAGAAAAGGGAAAAGAAGAAGATCTTTTACAGCCTTATATAGAAGACAAATTCATAGAAATTATCAAGAATACAAGTGATTCACAGGAGCCGAAAAGTCAACCAATGGAGATCACAGAACAAGTAGATATTAAGTAAACAATAGATAATGAAATCACAATGACCAGTGATCATGAACAAGAAGAGACCGAAATATAAAGGCTTCAAGAGAAAATAAAAGGCAACAACATCAGTGAGTATAGCTCATATGATATGAGAAACAGGGATTTCGCTCCACCGACAAATCCATATTTTATTGAAAAAGAAGGAATATATAGACTTGGTGCCATGATGGTCAATATTCCAGAGGAAACAGAAGAAGAAATCAAGGTCTATCTGAGCAATACCTTGAAACTACCACAGAGAAAAAGACACCTCTTAAAGAATGAATTTATCAATGGAAATGATCTTCTGGGTACAAGAAGAAGAGGATGTCCTAAAATGCATAGAAGAGATAAACCGCAAAGAGGATAACTTCACTATCAAACAAATAACTCCTCACACTCCACGTTTCATCCATATGACCAAAAGAGAGAAAAACAAAAAAATCTTTCAGGAATTCAAAGGAGAAAATAGATCTAATATATGGCATG
>CAJVPT010004912.1:0-12833 GCA_910592055.1 Acaulospora colombiana | reverse complement strand
GTTTATTACTGCTAATAGATAAAAAATCAATGAATTGAAAAGTAAAAAAGAGAAAAGAAAAAATGATTGAAAAAAGAGAACAATCCAAGGCCCATCAAAAAAATCCAAAAATAAAAACAATCTTTTTTTAAAAAAGATCTGTCTAATTGAAATAGTCTTCTTGTTTCACTTGAATCTCAGAAGAAATCTTCTTTTTTATTACCTATAGCATCAAATGAGTCAGTCCAACTAGTTCTCTATTTAAGTGAGTATCAGATTGTAATATCTTAAGAAAAGTATTTGGATCTTAGCTTTTTTTTATTAAAGCTTTGTTACCACTTAAAAAACTTAAGTAAGAGATAAGAGTTTGCAATCCATATTATCCATCACTTGGTTTTTTGGTATCATGGAAGTTTTCATTAAGGAACTTAAGCTTTTGAGAGCAAATATTTTTGAAATCTTCTTTTAAATTATCAATAATATCATTGGAACATATGAATATGACCAATAAGAACTTGTTTACATTCCAATAATCAACATGTTTCATATTAACCAATTACCTTTGATGAGGACTTGTGCTATCCAAAATTTAAGGTCAAACTGAGATAGGCAAAATTTTCTAGAAAACTGTGAAAGTGGAAGCTCTAAGAGGACCAAGACAGTCAAAAAGAGAGAAAATAAGCTTTTTTACTACAGAAATCTCTATAAACCTTTTGTTTCAAAGATAAAATAGGTCTTCAAATACTTTACAGTCAGTTCTTCTTTCTTTGGAAACTTTTTTGCTATTGGTATCAAAAGTATTACTTGACTTTTCTTAATCACTAAAATTCAAGTTTTTGAGTGAAAAGGTTTGTAAATAAAAAAAAAAGAGTAGAGATGATTCTTAAAGTTATACTTCAAGTTGTTTTAAGGGAAATATTAAGACTTTATTAGCAAAAAGTATAAAAACTTCTTATAAACATCTTTTTGTGTGTGGTCAGAGAATTAGCAGAAAGAATTATTATTAATTTGAATTAAAGTCTTTTTTTAGAATAATATATAGTAATTATTAATAAACAATAATTTTATTAATTAAAGAAGTTATTTAAATTAATAAAAAAGCAAAATATTATTTTCTAAGTTATATTTAGAGAAATAGTTTTTTTATGATAAGTGAATTAATATATAAAAGTCATAACAATTTGTAAATATTTAACATATATATAATAAAAATAAACTAAGCTAATTTAATTGTAGGTTAAAAAAAAATATAATATATATTTGGATATTTATTTAATATTTTTTTTTTTAAACCACAACTGGTATTAGATGCAAGCTGTTTATTGATAATTAAATCTTAAGCATTACATCAATTATCTCATACATATACATGTAGATTAATGATAACTTATTATGGCTTGTCCTAGGCAGACCTGCTTGAAATCTCCCTGTAGGTGAGCATACCTGACTAGGGACCGAATAGTTGATAACAGTCATCAACGGTGATGTTGATATAATTAGCTAATTCTGTTAATAAGGGACTACTATACTAACTTATACACTAGTGTCAAATCCTCAAGAATTATTTTAACTACTCAGATACACCGATACTTTTCACTTGAACCTCGAAAGGGATTTCTATTTTCTTTGTCACTACTTGTGGCATTATAGACAAGTCCTGTTTGACAGATCCTTCATTTAAGCAAGCACTGGATTGGGATATTCCAAGTTAGAATAGTCAAATTCCAGATCCTGCTAGTATAGTTTGGGGTAGGGAATGTTCAGATGATTGCCGCAGTCCTAAAAGTAGGGTCTCAGAGTCTGCTGGTATAGTTTGAGATTGGTGATATGTTCAAATGATTACTGCAGTCCTAAAAGTGGGGTCCTGGAGTTTGTTTCTTATCCAGTTTAGGGGGGTTAGGTTGGGCATAATTCGTGTAACCAGACCAGAGGCTTTTCTTCATGCAATTCTCGTGGTAGATCTTTTCAGTCCAATAATTAACAGGGAGACCAGAAGTTTCATTCTTGTGCAACCTGAATATTTTTTTCACATAACCCTTGTGCGATATTGAACTCTGGACCTTGTGATTGCAACCTAGAAGTACTATCACTATACTATAGACTCACAGGTTTTTTTTTAATTTGCAATTATGTTACAATAGTTTGTCTTTATTAAGAAATTAAAACAAAATCTATAATAATTATAAACTTTCACAAAGTAATCAACTTATCTTTATATATTGTATAAATATTCCAAGTTAAATTTTAAGAACAATATTATACTTCCCTGATAGATTAGTAATAATTTCTATCTATTAAGATTATTGCTAATAATTTGTTATTATTAATTAATCTAAAAACCAATAAATTACTAAATTAAAAAAGTGAAAGGAAAAAATTAATTGCCGGAAGAAAACAATTAAAGATTCATTAAAAAAGTTCAAAAATAAAAACAATTTCTTTTAAAAAAAAATCCATCTGATTGAAATAATTTTCTTGTTTTATTTGAATCTTGGAGAAAAAATTTTTTTTTATCACTTGTAATATCAGATGAGTTAATATAATTAATTTTTTATTTATAAAAATATCAAATTGAAATATCTCAAAGAAAATATTTAAACCTTAGCTTTTTTTAATTAAAGTTTTATTACTATTTAAAAAACTTAAATAAGAAATAAGAGTTTACAATTCATTTTATATTCTTTTGATGTCATGGAAGTTTTTATTAAAGAATTTGAGTTTTTAGGATAAATATTTCTAAAATATTCTTTCAATCATCAATAATGTTATCTGAATATGTGAATAATCAATAGAAACTTGTTTAATTTTCAGAAATTAACATATTTTATATTAGCCAATTATTTTTGGTGAAAATTTGTACTACCAAATATTCAGGTTCAAATTAAAGTAGGCAAAATTTCTTAAAAAATCATAAAAATAAAAACTTTGAAAAAGTTAAAATAGTTTAAAAAGAAAAAATAAATCTTTTAACTATAACAAAACCTTTATAAATTTCTTACTTCAAAATAATAATCACAGAAAATCTGAATGCATAATCTGCGAATGATCAATATCATATATATAATATAAAAAATTTATTATAAAAATTTTTTTTAAAAAATAATTTTTTAATTAAAAACTTTTTAAATATCTATTCAAATTTAGCAAATAATATATCATTCGAAAGCCCTAATTGCAAGAAATCCAATAATGATAAAATTATTCATGTCTAATTATTAATTATAAAGTTATAGCTATTTTAAATTTTTTTAAAAATAATTATAACTGGTGATTAAACTTGAATTATTTTATTATCATTGAATTCCTTACAATTAGAGCTTTTAAATGATATATTATTTATTAAATTTAAATAAATATTTAAAAAGTTTTTAATTAAACAATTATATTTTAAAAAAAATTTTTTACAATAAACTTTTTTATATTGTATGTATGATATCAATTATTTGTGGATTGGGCATTCAAATTTAAATCAGATTTTTTGTGATCCTTATTTCAAAGATTAAAAAAACCTTTAAGTACTTTATAATCAATTCTTATTTTTTTGAAATTTTTTTTGTTATTGGTATCAAAGATGTTATTTAACTTTTCTTAATCACTAAAAGTTAAGTTTTTGAGTGAAAAAATTTATAAATAATAGAGGAAATATAGAAATGATTCTTGAAGTTTGACTTCAAGTTGTTTTAAGAAAAGTATTAAGATTTTATTAGCAAAAAAGTGAAAAATTTCTTACAAATATCTTTTTTATATGTGATCAGATCAGTGAAAATTTTTATTATATAATTAAGAATTAAAAAAATAAATTATTTATCATCTCCTAAGTTTCATCTAAAGAAGTTAAACTTCTTAAAGATGAGTAAGCTGTCATGTGAAAATCTTTGAAATTGTATATGTTAAATATACAATAAAGATAAGCCGTGTCAGCCTGATGGCGGATTAAAAAAAAAAAAATAATAATAATAATTTTTTTTTATCATAAATATACTGTATCTTTGTTGATTCTTTTTAACTTAGATCATTTATATACCAAATATTATATTAAAATTCTTGTACCCTGATTAACATTTACAGTATGCTCATTCTCAATTTTGAAGTTTTGGCCTGTGACACGGATAAGATCCCATAAATATCATGAATAGTAATTTCCTCCGCGTACTACTGTATGTAGCGTAACGGTTAATAGACTTCTGCTGCAATGTTTATGCATGTACTACCGAAATCACAAGTATATATAATATAAAGCTAGCTATTTAGCTATCAATTAATAGTTATACACTTTTCCGTCTCCTAGGCCATAAAATATAAGGAAAAATGACGTCAACTTTAAAAATTCCTTCAACAGCAAAATTTTCAAGTGGTTACTTTCAATTTACGGTTTCATCGATTTCGCAGATTAATGATCCGGTATTCAGTCCACCTTTCGCCTCCTCCGTTGATACATTTTGGCAACTAAAGTTTATTCCGGTAAGTAAATTTTCGTAGTTTGTGTCTATCCTTCGCATTTTTGTTACAATTGTACTGAAAAAGAAGAATTAAAGGTCTCCGTCGAAAGTCCGGAATACTGTTCTCTGGCACTATTCTGGGTGCGCAATCCTGAAGAAAGGAGAACAGGTTGTCCATCTAGCGAGCGACTTAAAATGAACCACGCATGGTTATTCGTTAAAGATCCTGATACTAATATCGAATTGGAAAAAAAAGTTGTGAAAATCGATGCGTTCAAGAAGCGTTGGCCTGGCCAAGGTGAATGATGATTTAAATGTCATTTCCACCTTGATACCAATTCTCAGTCTCATTCTAAAATAATCATCACATTTCATAGGATTTGCTCGGTTTATACAAAGAAAGAAAATCGGCGACAAAGCGACCTTTGGAGTTGAATTTGGAATGTTTTCAATTCATCAAAAAGAAGTACACTTATTGCCACCCAACAGTTTTCCATCAGATCTACGCGACGCGTGGTCAGATCAATTGGATAGTCCTACGAGTTCCGACGTTCATTTTAACATCAATGGTCACTCCCTGTATGCCAGCAGTAATGTACTCTCTAAACGATCAACATATTTCAAAAACATGTTTCAAGGTGATTGGGTTGAAGTTAATATGGAAAATAATTTTTACCCGGAAATAAAAGTTGAAGCTGCCTCGAGCGAACACGAGACAGCAACGGCGGAAACAACGACAACAACGACCACAGCGACCACAACGACCACAGCGACCACAGCGACCACAGCAACAACAGCGCCCGTTCCATCCACGGTCAAATACAACATCGATGTTACCGATTGTTCTGTGGAAGTTTTCCGGAATATGTTAATTTTCTTGTATACCGACACCGTGTCTTTTAAAGAAGACGATCATCAACTCGAATCAGCTGTCGAGATATATAGCATCGCGGACAAATATCTAATCGGAGAGCTAAGAAGTCGATCGCTACAAAAAATTTGGGAATGCTTGACTGATGACAATGCGGCAGAAGTTTTATTTACATTCGGATCTCAATGGCCCGATCTTAAAGAAACCGTGATGGATTATGTTGTAACGAGATTTAAGTCGGTTAGAAAAACCGAAGGATACCTTCGAATCGAAAAAAACAATGCGGAATATCCAGGAGCTAGTACAGTTTATGCCGAACTACTTCAAAAATTAATTCCGGATAACTAATAGGATCTAATGTGGTTTATGGGTTTTCCAATTTCGCAAAAAAGATCAGTAGTAGTTATCGCGGGAATGAAATAGATCTTCCAACACGCCATCTGAAACGACTAAGGAAAAAATGATTCAGGGACATCAAACGAAAGCCCTTTTATTGGTACATAAAAAGAATAAAAGAGAATAATAAACCCGCGTTACTGATTTTAAAAAAAGTTAAAAAAAACTAACTTCTTCATATAAGTAAAAGACGCGTGTTCACTCTAAGAAGGGAATATTTTTTGATCATGGAAGTTCCCCTATGATAACCTTTAAATTGCCTAATGAATTTTTTTTTTTATGAAATACGCATCTCGAAGGAAAATTTCTAATGGCATGAGAATGCCTTTTTTAATTGCAATATCGACTCATGAGGGAATGGTGAGAGGACTTGCGTACACTTCGGTATTATTATTAACTAAGACGCAGCGAAACTCATCGTTATTTAACATTTATCGTCTTGTAAATAAAATTTGTGCCAATCTTCCCAAACCATTCAAAAGGCAATAAATTATTGAGAGTGATCTTAAACTTCACTTCTTTCCGGATGCTCTCGAAGATTCGGCAGGAGGAGTATCGGGTATCATCAAGGTCAAAGTTTCTTCCATCAGTTCTGCCGAAGTTGGGTATCGTCTACCAATGCTTTTCCACTCCTGAGTTTTTCTGATCTTCCCAAAGTTTTTTACAATGTAATTTGTAACCATCTCTTTTAAGTCTGGCCATTTCCACGCCCACCCGAATAATACGTCGCCCGCAGTCTCAGGTGTAAGATCTCGATCGATCTTAGCCATTGCTCGTTGCCTCAATTCCGAGATCAAATACTTGTCCGCAATTGCAAATACTTCAAGCACGTTATCGCGTACAGCATTATTCGGATTTATAGGACTCGCACGACCGGTGTAAAGGAATCTCAACATCGTCAGAAAGGTGTCATAATCGAAATCGGTGATTTCGATGTTATACCTGATAGGTGCGTATGTCATCTCTGTTTCTTGTGCTGCCGGTGACGCATGAGACGTTTCCGGAGTAGAAAATGGATGGTGTTTACTATAAGCGGATAATTGATTTGAAACCATCGATTCAGCCCATTGCTGTTGAAAAAGTCGCGCGAAATACACCGAGCGCTTTGAAAGCAATGAGCTACTTGCATATATTTTACGATCGTCGATATTAAACTGAACATCAACAATATCACGCCTATTCAATTGTTCTTCCCATGCAGAGATTAGGTCATCGGACGTGGAGGCAACAGGAAAAGGCATTGGTATCCTGTGACTTTGCCATTGAGCCACTCGAAATCCGACGCCTATGATAAGATCATCGGGAAACTTGGAACGCGGGAAAAACTGCGCGGCTCCTTAATCATGATAATAAAATATTGATATTAATGAACACGCATAACATAATAATTTTTAGGAAAAATGTGAAACCCGGGTACCTCTTTGCGGTTTCTTAAAAGTGAACTTGTCATTTGCGACAAAGCATTTCTTAAGATAAGGTCTAATTGATAAAAAGGATGCGAGGGTTAGTCTCAGGAACCGTGAAAATGATCGCCCGACGCATACTTACGGTACGAATCCACTGTCGTGATCCATCATTATCAGATTAGATGTTGGATCTCTTAGATAGATCATGGCGGGCAGTATGTGTTGACGTTGACCGACACCCGTGGACATGCTTTCTTTTTTATTCAGGAGGGCCACCAAGAAAAGCGAACAATATGTGGGATGTTCAGTGTTCACCTAAGTTTTTTGAAAAGGTATTTTTCATGGTTCCAATTTATTCATGTATGCCGAATAAACAAAGAAAAATGTTCTATCTGAAGCGTAATTGTCGGAAGATTTTCAATGTGAAATCCAAAGTGTGGAATACTTGCTACACTATACTACATATTCGAAGCCTACCGGAACGAACTTTAATTGCCAGAAAATATCCGACGAAGTTCCAAACGGTGGGGAATAAATGGGGCCATCAAGTTGTTTAACATTATTGATTGTGAATTCAAAAGTCAACTTTGACGTGGAAGAATTATTTGCGATGTTGACGGGGCTATCACTTGAGATCGTGCCAATGTCCATTTTCTATCATATGGTGTAGTCGCGAAGTAGTTGATCTCTGAGGAAAGAAGCTACTATTGTTGATTATTTAAGGATCAGAGTCAGTGGACATCAATTACAAATTCAACATAGGAATGTAGGTTTAATTAAAATAATAATTTACTATTTTTACTGTACGTGCATAAATTTTTGGGGGGGATTAGTGTAATGTATAATTTTTAACCATCTTTTGAATGTATCTTATTTTTCATGATAATCATCGCCGTGCGACCAGTCATATCTATTTGTCGATTGTTCGATTAAAATGAAAGGAGATCAAGGCGACTTCTATTTATGGATCTTTTTTTTTTTTGCTCACATGATCTCTTCCCTTTAATTTGTTAGGCGCAGTATATGATTTACGGATTTGGGAAATTCAAAAAGGAAAAATAAGTATCAACATTCTTATACATGTGCGATCTCAGGTGTTTTTCTCAAGTCTTGAAGTTTTGATGCCGCAAACGATGGTCTGTTCATTATCCCGATAGATACTCGCGTCAAATCTCCCTTTCGTTGAAGAATGTAAAGATAACAAAGGCATCGATGCCTCTACATTTATCAATCGAGCAGAACATTTGAATTCGCCGAATCCCTCTTTCTCAAAACTTTCCCACTTCACTTGTCAGAGAAACGTCGGATCCGAAAATGTTTACCTAGAATGAGTACTCACGATGCAAGGCTCAAGAATTGAAATAACAATAGATCGCATCGGACGAGTGAAGTGCTCAGGGCCCACCAAATAATCGTCTGTCTCTTAAAACTCGAACTTCCACCTTTAATATTTGGATCATGGCATCGGAGATATCAACCTTACATAAGCGTGAAATTCCGACTTAAACGAACCTATTATATGACCAAATTAGGCTGACACCGGAAAGTTACACAGCACTTGAATAAAATTAAGCACCCTTTATTTATTCTTGCATGTCTCTACAGTTACATAATTCTCTTTCATTATTATCCGTCTTCTTTCTTTCGCCCTTACCTTTCTTGCTCTATTATTTATTATTCTTCTCTTTCCCATTTTAAGTCACTTCATGATATCAAAAAAAGTATCGACCAGTAATGCACACCTTACCAACCATATGGCCAATTCAAACTTACGAAACACCGGTTCTAATAATAACAGGGACAGAGTGGAAGATCGTTCTGATCTTTGCGATGTTATGATTCGTGTTGGTGAACATCTGGACGTAAAAACGTTCTATGCAGATTCGAAATTACTGAGTTCAAAATGTTCTTACTTTCGCACTGCCCTATCAAGCAATTGGGCGAGGAAAGAGGATGGTGTTTTCATAATCGAAAAACCGAATATCTCGCCTAAAGTTTTTGAAAATATTTTGAGGTAAACGAGATAGTCATTTGACTTGTTCATCTACGATCCGAATTATTGTCAACTTTCTTTCTTTTCTTAGGTATATTAAGGGTGGTGACGTAAACTGGAATGCACTGGATGGTCAGGAATTCCTTGGAATTTGGCTAGCGGCTGAAGAATTTATGCTGGATGAATTGGAAAAAAAGGTGCGAGAATTCTTTGAGACAAAGGAAGAACGCTTGAGGCCAAATTTTATTCAGATACTTCGATTAGTATATCAGAATGATTCCTTAGAACGATTTCGAGGTAATTGTGTAGACATTATTAATACAACGACCTGGTTTCAGGACAATCCGGAATTTGATTCTCTGGATGGATCAATTTTCCAAAGTTTACTTAATGACGAAGAACACTATGTTTACGATGGTGTCATGTGGAACTTACTGATTCAGTGGGCTTGTGCTCAAACACCGAAGTTAGATATTTCCAAACGGGATAAGTGGTCCGTGGAGGAATTCGAATCATTAAGATCTAGGATCAGTCACTTCCTCCCTTACATAAAGTTTTCCCTAATCTCTCGAAACGACTTCTACGAAAATGTTTTACCTTGCAAAGCCATATTGCCGGCAGAAACGACATCAAACGCATCATTACAATATTACCTCCATTATATTGATGAGGATGGAAATCCTAGACCTGATGTATTAAGGCCAAATGTGACCTTGGATGATTCAAAAATCGTGAATCACACCCATGTTGCTGTGATCGCGCGATGGATCGATTCAGGTAGAGAAAAAGAAAATAACAATTGTTTTGACATATCAGCATCTATCAGCATACATTCTTTTGATTCAAATAGCAATAATACTTTGGATGAGACCTCATCGACTGAAGGAGATCAAGAACCCGCGCATGATGCAAAAACAAAATCCGATGAAAAGGTATCGAAACACTCGTGGAAGCCATCTTCTTTGAAACGACTTTGGCCTTTGCGCAAACATAAAAAACCAAGTAACGCAGACCCCACTAGTACCAAGAAAGTTAATCATAATCATAATAAGCAGCACAATACTCTTAATCATAACCATGCTGATTCTATTCATCCGAGTAAAGACATTGGCACTGTACCCAGCATTCAAGTTAAGGCCCCTTCAATTGCATCTGACTACTCCTCGCACTCCACGTATCACTTTAAGTTAATATATAGAGGTAGCCGAGATTCGTTTGACAACAAGTCATATTGCGCGAACTGTAAAGGAAAGGGTGCGACTGTTGTGGTGGCATCCGTTAGTCGCACGAGATTCATTGTTGGCGGATATTATCCTATCAGCACTGAAGGATCTTATCCAATCATGGTGTTTGCCGGATCAATGGATGCCTTCATATTTTCCTTTGGCGAGGGTGATAATCCTGAGGAGGAGTCTATAATCAGCAGAGTGTTGAAGGAGCACGCGCATGAGGCCATATGTCGTACGCTTTATGGTCCTGGATTTGGTGATAACGATCTTATCATCAAACTCGCAGGACAAGATCAGCCAAAGAATGGTATTTGTGGCAAAAGATTTTACGAGAAACAGATTATGGATACGAGTATGTTCAACTTTGATGAGGTTGAGGTATTCCAAATTATCAAGAAGGACCGGTGATTACAAGATTTGTAATTGTAGATTATATTTGTTCAGCGTGTTGAATGTTAACGCTGCGATTAGTGAGTGTGAATTTTTATTTTTTACTATTATTCTTTTTATTTTATTATTTTTTTTTCTTTACTATTATGTACATATATTTGATGAAAGTTGCCGTGATGAAAAATTTAAAAGATAACAATTTAGAATTTAATTTTTTTCATTTCTTTTTTTTTTTTTTTTTTTTTTTTGGTGCCAATAAATATTATGTATTTAAGACACCGAGATCAAAGTTTTTTTTCTTAGTAATCAGATTAACATCTGCTTGTAAATTAATTGTTAAGCATTCAATTTCCAGTTTTGGTAAATACAGGTATACTCAATAAAATGCTATTCAGATCAATAATGGGGGGTTTTTTTTTTTAAACCTGTGGTCAAGTTAGTATAGTGTGTTTATTAATTTTTAAGAAAACCGATAGAGATACATTAAGCAATTATATTATGGTTAAATTAAATCTCATGTTGATTCACTTGTCAATGGCTTTCAATTCTCAAATAAGCTTCAACCTCTAAGTGTAACTTTGGGAACAATATTTTATTCTAGAATTAGTTTTGGATAAATATTTATTCAACTTATTCATTATTGCTAGTAGATTGTTGCTATCTATTATACTTTAAGAAATTGATTTCAAGAAATTACAATAGGAAAAATAAAAAATAAAAAGAAATGGAATATCCAAAAATATACAAATATATGTACAGTATATGAAAAGAAAAAAAAATAAATAAATAAAAGTATTTTTTATATTTTAAAGGATCACTACTAGAAACTTTTTCTCATTATGATTCAATCCTTTTGAAATATTCTTCTTCTTTTTAACTATCTGAGAAATTTATTTATCTATGACTTTGATTATTTTCTTATAATTATCAAAAATACTTATCACCTATTCAGATTTAGTATCTTGCTTATTACTTCCTTTTTTTCAGTATTTATTTTGAATTTGTCTATATTCTAATTATAGTTTATAATGGACTTCAGGTTTTTATATAACCTTTTAATCATGTTGTATAACATTCAATATCTTCTAGTAGTTATACTTAGTTAAAAGAATTTTATTAATAAATATCTTCTATTGTTTAAAAAGTTAGATTATCCATAATTTTTTTACCTTATAATAGTATAAGGGTATCACAGAGTAATGAAAATTCTTGTCAATTATAATATCATTATACAATATCTGAAAAAATGTATTCTCAATTTTAAAAAAGAATAGTAATTCATAATTTTCTGTTTTTTTAGCCTTACTGCCTAATTGGAATAAAGAAATAATCTTATTCATATACTTTACTTAATTAAAATAATAAGAAGTTAAAGATTTTGGCTTAAATAAATAACTATCTTTTTATTATCTAAAAAATTTAGTACCTATTTTAATAATCTTATAATTTTTTTTACTTTGATTACACTTTATTTAAAAAAGTAAAAGATTTTATAGTAATAGTTTCTCTTTTTTTTATTAATAACATTATTAAAACATATAAGTATAACCAATAAAAACTTGTTTATATTTTGTTATTAATATATTTTATATCAGTCAATTAAAAACCAAGTAATATTATTTTATCAAAAATTTAAAATCAAATTGGATAGGCAAAATTCTCTTTAAAAAACTATAAAAAACTATAGACACTTTTAGAAAAAAAGAGACAATATATAAAAAAGTAAATAATAAACCTTTTCTTGTTTAAAAAACCTTTATCTTTATATTATTTTCAGTTCTAAAGATAATATGTCACAAGTTAATAATAAATAAATAAAACTCTTTTTGCAAATTTCTCAGATCCTTAGAAATTTCCTTTTTAGACAATACACCTAAGGAAAAAGACAACATACATAACTCAAGACATATACTCTCACAACACCAACATACAAGAGACATCTTAGTACAGAACAACACTTTGTGTATAGTTTTAGTCTAGTGATTACTGAGAAAACATAACATATATTAACAATCTTGGCCTTTTTCTCTTTCCTAGGAAGAAGGAAACAAGTCAACATAAACTGATTCACAGTCAGAAAAGGGGAGCCAATATCAACTTCACAGAGCTTGCAGCCAGGCCAGTGTAGGT
>CAJVPT010004911.1:0-12833 GCA_910592055.1 Acaulospora colombiana | reverse complement strand
TAATCAATCTCTCAATAAAACATGATGAACACTCTACTTTATGGGCTTCACAACAACTACTAAAATAAAGAAATAATAAATCCAGTAGACCAGTAGCCTCGTCATCAGAAACATATACTTTCCTCTATAGTATCATAGCTAAAATACTAGGATTAGATATGACAACTTTCTACAAGGAACAAATTCTAACTCAGCATATCATATATCTTTGGCAACAAGGCAAAGGGATTAAAGAAGATCTCCTACAATCCTACATTGAAGATAAGCTTATGGAAATTATCAAAAATTCTGAAAATCAACATAAACCAGGACAACAACCAATGAAGATCGTTAAACAAAAATATAATGAATCAATAATAGACAATAAAGTAACAATGATATGTGCACAAGAGAACAAAGAACTGGAATCACAAAAACTTCAAGAAACAGTTAAAAAACAATGCATTAGTGAACATAGCTCTTATATCACCAGGAATAGAAACATGGCACCACCAACGAATCCTTATTTCATTAAAAAGAAAGGAGGGTATAGATTGAATGCAATGATGGCTAATATTCCAGGAGAAACAGAAAATAAAAACAAGACATATTTAAGCAACATTCTTAAACTTCCACAAAAAAAAAGAAACCTGTTACGAAAAGAATTTATCAATGGAAATGAGTGGTTAGTTTTCTGGGTACAAGAGAAAGAAGATGTCATAAGATGTATTGAAGAAGTCAACTGGAAAGAAGACAACTTCACTATCCAAAATATAATACCATCGACCACTCACAAAAAACAAAAAACAGAAAGAAATCTAGACAGAAAAGTTTTTTATGAATCCAAAATCAAAGAAGACAGTACAATTTGGCATGTATGTTTGATAGATGTGGATTAGAAAAACACTAAGAACCTCATAAAAGCACATCTAAAAGATATGGAGAAGTTCAAAACATTCATATCTATGAGATGAATGCAAAACCACAGGTGAAAGCCTATATCAAATAGCACAAATATCTTAGCTTAAATCCTGAAGAAATTTGAATGACTCCGATCAGTACAGAAATGTAAAGAGCTATATTCTCCAAGTTTGAGCTTAGCAATAATGAAATCAATCAGATATTAATTGAAAGAAATGACAATTCAGCAAGACTCCTAGGTACTGATAAAACCTATACCAGTCTAATAGCCCGAGCATTAAATGATACAAAAGTTAAGGCATGCTACATACCCAAAAATCCCTATACACCAAGAGCATAACTTTACAGTAGTTTGTTTTAAGACAAAAGAAGAAAGTAACAAGGCATGCAAATAATATATCTTTTTACAGAGATATTGCCTCTCATGAAATATCAAGCATATATCCAAAACAGAAAGACAGAATCCCAAAAATGAAGATAGAAATACAAGTTTCAGGTCCAGAAACATAGAAATAGATAATTAATTAACACCTGAATCACAATCAGATAATGAATCAACATAGTCTACTTCCAACCCAGCAAAATATCATAGTTTCAAAAATCAGAAACAGTTTAGGCAGTGAATAATAATAGAATAAGGTATAAAAGAAACAATAGAAAAGAATACACTGCATCAGACACCCCTAGACACTTTGTTACTGGCAGTAACAGAGAGTCAATCAATCAATATAACAGAAGAAGAAGTTTGCAAAATAGATCGCAAAGCCCTTATCTGGAAAGTGAGAATGATCAAGACCCCTTATGCCAGATTTTACACAATCTTAAGCAATTAAATAATAGGATAAACATAATTGAGAAAAAAACAGGTAACCAGAACAGGGTCAGAGAAAGTTGGTGGAATAATTGCTCCTAAGAAGCATCAGTCCAATCAAGATACATTAGGAGAGAGTCTGATGTACAAGAAGAATCAAGCTCATACTGGAAAAAAGGAGTAACCATAGAAACAACAACAGAAACTAATACAATTCTTTCTAACACAACACATACCATATTACTCGATGATTTCATTAGTATGATTAAAAAGAATACCATTAATAAACTAGATAAAGAACAAACACTATATAAGAACTATACCATTGACAGCTTCACACTAGGCAATACTATTACTATTGACACACATAACATTAGAAGCATCAACACTAGTCTTGAGCAACAAAGACTATTTAGACTCATACAAGATCTCAATATAAACATTCTAGGGATCTGTAAAACTAAACTTACAGATAAAACAGTAGACTTTGTCTTTAACTTACAACAAACGCACAAATTCTTTCACAGCTGTAATAAAGAGAAATCCAAAGGGTCTGGAGTAGGTTTCCTCATCAGAAAAAATATTAAAAAAAAGTTAGAATCAATTGAAAGAATAGAAGGATACATAATAGAAGCCAATTTCCTAGCAAAAAAAAGTAAACTCTGTATCTACCAAGTATATTTGTCATTTGGAAAAGCTGAAAATAGATGGCTACAACAGCTACTTCAAAACAAGGTTCTAGATAAGCAAAGAAACCACTTCAAAGTCATAATCATGGGTGACTTCAATGCAGTTATCAATCCAATAGTAGATCGATTATCACCTACAGACAAAACAACCTCAAGATATAGGAAAGCTGAAATAGGTCTTTCAACTTCCTAGAAAACTGGAACTACATAGATGTTCAAAACTCCTGGGAAAAAGAAGGGAATATCACCTTCACTTGAGCAAATAATTCAGCACAGTAGAATCGACTATATCTGAATACCACCAAAAATTAGCCTAAGCAATATATACGAGTTTAAAAATATTTCAGTAAAGACACTACTGGGTAGTGACCATACCTTGTTATTAACAAGAATAACAACAAACAATCTGCTCAAAAATCAAGTACAAGAGCAAAATAGAACAAAAGGTAAAAAAATACCAGACCTAGGCAACTCCACTGTAGAACAATGAGAGAAATTCAAACTCTGGATAGAATGCAAGCTTCTAGAAATTGATGCACAAGCTTCCTGGCATGAAATTGAGAACAGTTCTCAAGAGCTTGAAAAGGCCTGGCAAGAATTCAAAACCATAATTATAAAGAATACATATAGGTCTCAAGAAGAAAAAAGTTTACTTCACTTCCAACAGAAAAAAAGAAGTCAAGACTGGATCAGTAATCCCAAAGAAGGACTTCGAAGTCTATAGAGAAGCCAATAAGATTCACTTTCTCCTAAAGAAAATCCAGGTTAATTGGGATACGAAGACTATAAAAGACATAAAAAATATAAAGAAGGCCATTCATAATCTATAAGGGACTTACGAATTTCTTGATGAAGAACTAGCACCTCCTCAGTTGCAAGAAGAGATCCCAAAGCAATTAAGGAAAATTACTAAAATAGAATGCACCCTTAAAATGATATGCAAGAAAATAGAAAGACTTCATATTAGAAACCAAATCAAGGAGGTTTTGGATAACAGATAGGATTATTCTAGATTCAACCAGAAGCAGATACTGGGCTCAGTCTTAAATCATAAAAAACTAAGAATCATATTAAATCGAGTGCTAACTACAAATCAGAAGAGGAAAGAATATATTGTTACCAACCCTCAAACCATCAGAAACAAGGTTGAAGAATATCATAAAAAAGCTTTCAAAAAGAGAAATACTAATTTCGAGAATTTAGACCCCTCCTGGAAAAAAGAATACCAACCCAAAGAATGGATCGATCCAATATGGTATTCACCTCTAACAGAAGAAATCAAAATAGATGGGCTCGAAGCTACTTTGCAATCTCTCCCAAACAACAAGGTTGCTGGTCCTTCATACATCAGTTATGAAATGCTCAAATACTTAGAGACCAAAGGAAAAAGAATTTTATATCTTCTTTTTAATAAAATTTTAAGCACAGGTCAAATACCTAAGAAATAGAAAAGCAGTAATATCTATCTTATTTTCAAATCCAAGCCTTAAAAATGTGATCTGAACAATACAAGAACCATCGTCCTCTTAAAAATAGCCCAAAAATGTTTTATCAAGATCCTTACCAACTGACTATCAGCTATTTGCAAGCAACACAAAATCTTAAAAGGACCAAACTTTACCAGGTTATAGGGAGAAAGTATAGCAGAGCCTATTCACTTGCTGAACAATATTTTGAAGAGGCTAGAGAAAAAAAAAAAGAACTATGGATTCTATTTCAAGATGCTTCAAAGGCATATGACACAATATCCCTGCACATACTCGAAAAAACCACAGATCAGATTTGAATTTCTACATCCATTAAGAAGCTTATAATAGACCTCTTCAAAGACAGAAACTGTAATATCATCTTTCCCAATAGACTATCTAACCCAATAGTGGCAGGGAATGGGATAGATCAAAGAGAACCAATTTTTTCATTATTATGGAGAATCTTTTATGATCCACTTTTATGCAAGATCCAAAATAACAGCAATCTGGATTATTTTATGGAAGAAGAATGATCACTCAACTTTAGTAAATCTGAAAAAAAGATAAAGCTCTCTTTAAGGCAGGCAGTAATTGCTTATATGGATGACACAACCTGGATTGCCAAATTCAAGAAAGACATGGAAAAGATCTTGGAAGAAGTGAAAAAGTTCTATATAGCAAATTACTCTTAGATCAATATAGAGAAGTCAATTCTCTTTACTATTAACTAAAACCCACAAGTCTCCAGAACTGTTCAGGCTAGAACAGAGAATACTATAGTCCATGAAATCAATAAGGAGGACCAGGCTAGATTTCTTGGTATCTGGCTAGGATCAAGACAAAGAAACCAGAACACTATTAGTCTTATAAAATCAGAGATTAGAATAGTAGTCTAGTCAATAACCAAGAAGAAGTTGACAGAAAAAGATGTCCGATATATTATTAATAGGGTTTGGATTCCAAGAATAGAATACAAAACACAATACATACACCTAGTGAGAAAATATATAATAATATCACAGTCATATTTAGAAAAGTATTCAAGAACAAGGCCCTGGTCTGTAAAATAATCCCAAACAGTTATATTCATAACAAAGGAATATATGGCCTCAATAGTATTTGGGAAATATAGCTAGAAAGTCACATATCTACACTCTTCTGTCAGCTTAACAATAATGAGGCCTCTAGTATTGCTACCATAATTAGACTGAAACAAAGCCAAATCAAATATTGGGAGTCAAGTAATATTCTAAGCAATCCTATTAACTCTTACAAGCTAACAAAAGGAAACCTGGTAGCTACAACACTGGCTCTGGCAAAAAGTATATAAGTCACTTTCCAAAGTTAAAGATGAAAAAATATATTTGATTACCAAGAAGGTATCTTATTGATCAAATCTATAATGCAAGAGGATAGAGAATATGAAAAGGCCATTCCATCACTATGAAAACACAAGATCATGTTTTTAGACCAGCTTATCAATACTATTACAATAATACTTAAGGAATGGAGAGCAGTTCAAATCCTATATAGCAGATGCAAGGGACCGATTTCCTCCTGATACAAAAAAGTGAAGGAAAAAACAACAGCAAATCAAGATCTCTTATGAAACTCTCTATATGGACTTACTGTAAATAGACAGTTTATAATATGCAAACTGAGGTATTCCCAATAAATCCAGATAGAAGAAAGAGTTTCTAGGTAGTTCAGGCTAATACTTTAACAGATGCATGGGGAAAGACAGTATTTATAAACAACAAAACCTACTTTACTCCATATCAACTAGTATATTATCCTACTAGTAATAATACTCATCTTCAATCAGATAGCACAGAGCAACTATTATAAGTGGCCATGTTATAGATCCATCTTCTTCCACAGCTTAATTGACATAATAACCTAAGAAAAAAGAAACAGATCCTCTTGCAAAGAAACCCTACAGACTGGCAGACAAATGTATTTTAACAAACAGTGGTTCTACCAACTTCCAAACCAGCTGAAATAGAGATTCTAGTGGAAGACTTGGATATCACACTAATAGAAACAGCCATACAAACAGAAGAACATAGAGACAAACTCAAGAGCATCTTGAGATATAATAAAAGAAATATGGCTGCTCAGCTTACTTTCTACACAGATGGCTTTTATAAAAAAAGGATAACAGATTGCGAATTCGAAATGGACATAGCTTGGATAATAATAGAGAAAGATCAAATAGTTAAACAGTTCTCAGCAGAAGCATTCACATGGTTATCAGCAACTAGAGCTGAAATACTAGCTATTCTTACTGCCCTGTATACAGCCCCCCAAAATACGACAGTTACAATTAATACTGCCTGCAACACTGCAGTCAAAGTATGAAAATCCATCTATTCACAAATAGAGATATCTACAAGAAAATGGACAAAAATCACTAACTGACCACTTTGGAATAAGATCAAGGATCTAGTAAAGAAGAAAGACCTGAATTTGAAAATCCTAAAGGTCAAAGCCCACAGAACCAACAGATTCAACAATCAAGTAGACTTACTTGCCAAACAGGCCAGGCAAGAGAACCTAATAACTTGACATCAGTTACCAAAGCTAGGAAGAGTCCTCACGATAGTAGCATGGGAAGAACACATAATAGAAATTGATACCAGAGATTTCATCAAGATGTTCAATAAGAAAAAAACTAGACTAGACTGGACAACACAGAAATGAATCCAGGATCTCTGGATCTAAAATGATAAAATAATAAACTGACTGACTTTTTGAAATCAGTTTAATTCAATCAATACCTTCGATATCTCTTTCAAAATCAACAAAGACAAAAGCTTCCTAACTAACTTAATTTATAATGAACTTCTAGTCCTATGGATACTTAAGAAGAGAAAATGAGATGTGTATATCACAACCACTTGCCCAGTATGTGAACTTCAAGAAGAGATACTAGGATATCTTTTTGAATGCTCAGCCACTAGGGAAACTCAGAAGAACTTATGGAGGAAGGCAAACAAAAAAATCAATAAACTTATTGGTAAAGAAATAAAAGATAAGAAAGAAGTTCAATCTAAGATAAGTGACTGGACAAACAAATGGTTAAAAGAGGTTCAGAAATCTGACAGGGACCTTTTCAATACTATTTATGGATATATAGAAAAAAGCAAGACCACCTCCTTGAAGAAGTACCTCAAATAACAGCTCAAGATCTCATCAGCAAATACACAAGGTATAATTGATAAATTTTGTCAAAAGATGAGAGCAAATTTTAAAAAGGAAATCTGGAATACTCACTATGCCCAAGTGATAGAATGGGAAAAGAAGCAAAACATTACAAAAGAGAATAAAAGAAACAAGAGGCCCAAGTCTAGACCTAACAAACAGATTAAACAGGAACAAAAAAAAGTACTATTATCTCCAGAAAATTCAAGCCTAGAAGGTATCAAAAAAATAGAAGGAAAGAAGTATACGGTGATTATTAAGGATTGGATCTGTCATAGAATAAAGTGGTTTGATTTTTAACTGCAGACAAAACTTGAAATGATCTACAGTAATGATCTGTAGGCAATGAATTTATTAATTAGAGAAATATTTCAAATTAGTAAAGAAATGAAATATCATTCTCTAGGTTGCATTTAGAGAAATAATTTTTTGATAATGAGTGAGTCACTATGTGAAAGTTATAAAAATTTGTAAATACCTAGCATATATACAATAAAGACATGCCATGCTGACCTGACTATGGGTTAAAAAAAAAAAAGGTATATAAAGATATAGTAACTATAAAAAGTTAATAAAAAATATAGTTATTATTTATCTTTTCATATATTGTCTTGTACTCTTTTAAAGTATCTACTGTTTTTCATGGTTTTCTTAAGATATTTTGTCTATCTTAGTTTGATTTTGAATTTCTGATAATACAATATCACCTAGTATTTAATTGGTTGACACAAAACATATTAGTAATAGAATATAAACAAGCTTTTTTTGATCATATTCACATGTTTTGATGATATTAATAATAATTGAAAGAGTTGATTGGTATCCCAATTATATCTACTTCTTTAATTAGATTAACCTATAGATTAAGTTTCATAAGGCCAATAAGATATGAACAACAAGTTCTCAAGTAGTAAAAAAGCTATTATTTATTCAAGCTGAGATCTTTTTTTTTATCATTCCAATCAGGCAAAGTTCAAGACCTAGGTCTTTTTTTTATCCTAATCAGACAATAAGACTAAACAATCTCCAATTTATACTAAGCTCCAACCCTTTGGTTATAGTTTCAAATATATTTTCTCAGAAGTTGTTAAAGAATATCATAATTGACAAGGATTCCTATCACTGTTTGAAACCCTCTTACCATTATAAGGCAAAAGAATTGTTATAGAATCTGACTTTTTTAATAATATAAGATGTATATCAATAAAATTTCTTTAATTAAATATGGCTGCTGGAATGTATTATACTGAAATAACATGGCCCAGTTCTTACTGGATTATATAAGAACCTGGATTTATCATAAGACATCTCTCTACTACAGATAAATAAAAAATTACTGCTCAAAGAAGATTGGGACCAAGTATATTTAAGAAGTAAAGACTTTTACTAGGCAATAAGTCTTCTCAGATGATACATAAGAAAAAAATTAAGATCAAGAATGGATAAGTTTTTCAGATAATAAGAAAAGGAAAGAATATCCAATCAGGTATTTCTTATTAAAAAAAGGTTTTGAGAAACAGATCTTTGAAAAAGACCAAAAATCTTTTTTTTTTCAAAAATTTTTTTTTTATTTTCTTGTTATCTATTTAGACATTTTAGATATTCTTCTTTCTTTTTTTTTCAATCCATTATTTATAGTTTTCTATATTCTGGTGGCTTGGTTCAACATATAATAGTAACAATCTGTTGGCAATGATGCAATGGACTAGGATAGTTTTCATCTAAAGATACTGCAGAGTGAAATATTGTTTCCAAGGCTAAACTTAAATACTTTTATACTTATAATTTATTAGTTAGATTAGAATAGTAGTTTAGCTATAGCTACTCAAATAAAAATGTAATTATATTTTCAATTGATTAATAAATACTGTAAGTACATAAAAAAAAAAAAGAAATTACAGCTAAATATTCATAAGAGTTTTATGATTTAAAGTTTTATATCTAAATGGAATAAATTGATCAAAAATATTATAAATAAGAATTATACATTCAAGTCTAATTAGGTAAATTTAGTATTTTACAATTCAATATTTATGTTATTTTCAAATCTAAAATAAAATCTATTTTTTGTCAAATTAATTAATTTGTACTACTGAATAAAAACTGATTGATACTTAATAACATTATTCAAAAAGTTTACTGAATATATAAAGAAGAATTGAATTTGTTACAAATATACAGTAAATCAATACTTCTATTATGATTCATAAATCAAGCTAATATAAATAAGCTATTAATATTTTATAAGAATATAATAAAATCAAATATTTCACTCTCAATTTGACATTTAGCATATTGATTTGCTCTATTTCAAATAATTATTGAATTTAATTATCTTTTGTAAATGGCCTCTGAAAGTCTATAGTTTTATAAGATACTTCATAGTATTCAATTAATAAATCTAATATTTTAGTAAATATCTCTAAATTTAACTTTTTTGAATATAAGAGTTTACTTGAAAAATATTTGGATCCATTGATAATTATTTTATAAATATTATATATATTGTTTAAAAATTAATATAACTCATCAGTCAAAAAATAATTTAGTTTAGAAATTTAGTTGATATTTGATTGATTATTTAAAATTTCAAGCCCTTGGTTATTAGAATAGAACATAGATTAATAATTCAATTATTATTTGTCAATTTTCATATTAATTTAAGTTTAATATTTCAGTAACTATTAGACAATGAACCTAGATTAAAAATTTGATAAAATTATATTTTTGAATATTAAATTTGTTTAAAAACCTATCTAATATATTATTCTCTTAAATAAAAAGCATCAAAATATATATAATAGTTCATAATTATATACTGTACATATTTATATAAATATAATGAAAGATAAAAATTTGAAGTAATTTTTTTTTCTATATTTTCATTCTATTAATTTAATTATTGTGAATAATCTTTTGTAAGCCTCATTTAATAAATTTCATATTAAAATTCAGTATACTAAGATTTGATAAATTTTGACAAAATTCATTAAAATTTTGTAATCCATATCTAAAGGATGTTTCTATAGAATAATAGTTATATATATTATGAAAAATTTTTTTACTAATTAGTAGTAAAGTTCAAAAATTCTTCATCACTATTTACCTTTCTTAGAATTTGGCAATATTTGATAACACTTAAAACATTTTTATCATTTATGATATTTTATCTATGTATTATTTGTTAATATCTCTTCTTCAATCCATATTTATTTAACAAGCTATTTATCAATATCTAAGAAAAAATAGTATATATGATTAATAACTAAATATTGAATTGGATTTAAATAAGTTAGGTGAAGGAATTTAGACCATTTGATATAATTCACACTGACAAAATATTTTATGCTATATTTGAGTTATAGTATCTCTATTCAATAGAATCTTGTTTATATATTGCCAAATCTTTTGATATAAACCATTTGTTTATATCCTTTATATTATCAAAATTGTAATGATTATTTTCATAATTGACATTCTTTTTACAATAATAATATGATACTAGTACCAAAATATATCTACTGTATATACTTTTTATACTATAAGAATATCACACAAAATTAAAATTAAGACTACCTGAATTATTTTTTCTTCTTTATTTTTAGCAGTTGAATTGAACTTTATTTCTTGCTATAGTTGCATCAATTTATTAACAATTGAAGAAAAGTAATAATTTATTTGATGTAAATTTGATTCACTAGGACCTAATAATAAACCAAGAATCAATATATTTTTATGCTTAAATTATATTTTATATGGCAAATTTGTGATAGTCATATATATAACTCTAGTACTATATACTTTATTATCAAATAATTAAAACTAATTTATATTTAATACCAATTCTAAATGCGAATTAACCATCTCTTTACTAAAAATAATTCTAAATTTTTATTTTTAAAAGTTTTCTAAATATTATTATTATAAATATTATATAGAAATTCATCAATGTTTGATTGATCTATCCAATGTGAAAGATTAGATTCAAAATTCAGATTTTGATATATTTATGACAATTGATAATGAATAGTATAATATAACAAATTAAATTGAATCAATTAATTATATTTTCATTTAATAATTTTGATTATATAGACAGTGAAGAATTGCAAATTTTTCTTTAGTTTATTGCTGAATTAGAAAATTCAATATGAACACACTTTATGATTAATAGCTGATTGTTTTTTTGAAAACCAAGAATATTATCCTATTTATACAATTTGTGATATCCTTAATGTATTACAAAACTAATAAACTAGTATAATAATCCAAGTATATTGTTGATAATATACAAAAATCTACAAAAGAGCTCAACTTCTCTACTACTAATTTTAATTAGTATTAATTTTATAAATTTTAGCAGTGCATCTATTGCATCATTCAATAAATTAAATTGAATTCTATAGTTTATAATCCATAACAAAATTCACATAAAATGATTATCCAAAAATTTACTAGAATTTGACAAAAATTCATATTTTGAAACTGAATAATCTTTAAATATATTATTTATTTCTTTATTATCATCAACTTCAGATTTATTATTTTTAGAACTTGTATTATTCAATTTTGGATTTTGTTAATTATTGCTTAATGACATAATTCGACTTGATAAAATATTTCTTGTTCTATACTCAAATGTGAATTTTTTATTTGTTAAATGTTTGCTTTTTATTTTTTGATATCTATGAGAAAATTCTATTTGTGAACCAACAAATTATTCATTATATTTAATATAGTAGCAAGTAATTTTCACTTTTTTAGTATTTTTTTTTAAACTTTGATTAAGTAAAGCTAAAATTGAATACTTTCTTAATATTTTTAAAAATTAATAAATAGTAACATAAAGTAATAAAGTTGTAATTGATATATCAAATAGTTTTGAATTATAATATAATACAAGTATAATATAATAAATAATATATAGTATTTTTTTTTTTAAACACTAGCTCATTCCTGCATCGGTGCATATATTTTATTAAAATCAAGATATGTCCTAGGGACAACTGTGATGACTAATCACCCTTACTGCCTAAGGATTTACAGATCAACGAATAGTACAAAGGAGCATCTATTTACGTCTCACCCAATTAAAATAGGGTGACTATTGACTGTCTAGTATAGAACTTTCTCTAAATTTTAACAAGCTATAGAAGTTGGGGAATCTTCTTCATTGGAGTGACACTAGCCATTAAACCTATCTCTAAAACCTCTACTTCCTAGGGTTTTTCCCACTGGATAACCTGTTACTATCCTTATTAGGGGAGACTAACGTATCAAGAACTCGCCTAAGATATCTAACACTATCAGTGTTAGGAGTCCCTTATACGAGAAGATCTTATTAATGCTTAAAAGGAGAGAAAAGAAAGCAATTTGTCCTGTCTTGTGTCTTTGTCTGTCTTGTTGGTTTGTTTGGGTTCAGTCTTGTATAAAGGACATTATACCACCTGATATATGTCAATTTATAAGCTGTCTTGTGCTTTCAGTGTCACACCAGGCTTAGATTTGTCTTTATCGGCAAATATAAGTGAGCTAGTCCTTCTTTGAGTCCTGGTCAGATGAATGATCTATGGTGGATGTGCTCTTTCTTATGTCCAATGATGTACCGGTTTGTGTCCTGTATCCACCCGCACTAACATATATGACTTATGATTAATGATGGGTCCCTAAAGTATTTAGTATATAAAATTTTGCAGATCATTTATGTCCTTTTTTGAGGGACAAAATTCATAACTCTTCACTTCAATAGGGACAAAAATC
>CAJVPT010004910.1:0-12835 GCA_910592055.1 Acaulospora colombiana | reverse complement strand
TTTTATTTTTTTTATTTTTTTTTTTTTAATTTTAAAGAGAGTAATAAGACTTTATTAGTAAGGAAGTATAAAAACTTCTTGCGAACATCTTTTTTGTGTGTAGTTAGAGGATCAGCGAAAAGAGTTTTTTTGTGGATTCTAATAAATATATTTTTAATTAAATTATAATTAATTAAAATTTTTCAAAAGCAACTGTCCCACAATGTATATAGTTTCTATATAGAATTAATAAAAAATAATTTAGTAGAAAAGTAATAAAATTAAACTATTAAAAAAAATTTAATAAAATAATAATAAAATATATTTATAAAATACAAAAAAAAATATTTAATTACATTAAAAAATTTTTTTAAAATAAAAATATAAAAAGATAAACAAATTTATAATATTTATAAAAATGATAAAGTCAAGTAATTGTTAAACTTATCCTATCTGAAAAGGCATATTAAAGTCAAATCTATTTATATTAAAATTAAAAAAAAAAAAATAAAAAAAATAAAAATCTTATAAAAATTTAATAAATAGAATTATATATAAAATAAAGTAATCGGATTTTAATCCTAGAATTTTGTTTATGATTTGTAATAGAGACTTGCAAATAATAATTTAATAGTTAGAAGAATATATACTTAAACTATTAATGATATAACAAATCACTTTCAAAGTTATATTTAGAGTTTTATACTAAGATAAATAAATTAATTAGAAAATTAGTTTAATAAAATCGAAATTTTATAGATGGTAAGACTATTAAGACATAATAGTAAATATAAAATTAATAAATTTTTTAGTAAAAATAACAAAAAATAATATCAAGTTTGAAATTAAAATAAACAATAAGTGACTTATTTTTAAAGATTAATTAAACTTAAATTCTAATTAAGAATAAAGTATATCCATAATTTCATACCGACATCATGTATACACTTTATTGAGAATCAAATAGTGTGGTTTTCATATAATACCATCCAATATTCAAGTTCCATTATTTTTCACTTTTTGCTTGAGAAGCCCCTAATGTTGATGCGACAGTTGTAGCCTCCTGTATAGTCCTTGCTAATGTGGATCTAATTTTACCATCTTCCATGGTAAGCAATCCCGCAATCGTACACCCCGCCGGAGTTGTGACGCTATCTTTGATTTCCGACGGGTGTTTTCCTGTTTGCAAAACCATTCTTGCCGCACCTTGAAGCGCTACATGTATCAAAAAAGAAACCACAAGGTGAAAAGGTGCCTCAAATGTGCAAAGTTTACACTATCGAACTTGGATTACCCTGAGCGGACAATTCGAAAGAAATATCACGTGGAAGTCCCATCATAACACCTCCGTCAGCCATGGCCTCCAGTATAACGCTGCAAACAATTCCTAAATAAGATATTGAATTGATAGATAATAGCATTGGCGTGTTAACCTCACCATGCAAATGCGGGACCACTTCCGGAAAGTCCAGTAACGGCGTCTAGGTGCTTTTCATCCAAGAATCTCGCTCGTCCCAAACTAGAAAATACCCATAACGCGAAATCTTTATCGTGTGCTCGAGTATCAACCGGACAACTTAACACCGTCATTCCCTCCCGTATCTAATGCAGCATAGGAGAGATTAATCACGCCATGCGAATACGCCTGCGAACAGTATATGTCTACAATGACTACAATTTACTATACCATGCAAGGGGTATTCGGCATGGCTCGTATGATTCTAGTTGATTCGGGAACCCATCCTTTTAGCTGGTCTATCGTTACTCCTGCAAGTATGCTAATCAGCAGTTTACCCTCTAGCACTTGAGCCATACCTTTTTCAGTTAAAATTGTCTTGGCCACTTGTGGTTTCGTACTTTTATTTCAAATCGAATGGATGAAATTTGATCAATCCGTGGAAACAAGACAAAACGCCCATCAATGTGGCATATTAAAAGGCTAATTTGCATACCATAATAACACGATATCAGCTTCACTAACGCCTTTGACATTTTCTCCAGTCAATAGTGTGACACGGTCCCCAAAATCCTTGGTCACTCGGCGTCCGGATTCCTCTCTTGACACACAAGCAATAAACTTTTGCGGGGTGAACGCGGATTCACTACCGGAAGAATTTTGTACATCAGATTTCGAGGCACAAAAAATTCCCGACAAAATGACCCTCCCCATTGTGCCACATCCTAGAATGCATAATCTCGGAGACGTGTCGAAAGACATGTTTTCGATTAATTACGAATGACTAATGATCAAAATTTAAGAACTCAACGTTAGTCACCAGATTTTCACGTGATGGCCAATTTGTACACGTGTGTATAAGTTGTATTCCTTTCGCGTTCGAGACTAAGAAATTGCGTGTAAAAAATGGAATCAACAAGTTCGAGTGAAATTTCAGTTCCATTATTTGAAGCATCATTTGTTGAACCAAAACTTTTTGGATCTCTTGCGAAAGTCGTAAAAATTCCAAACATCCAAGAAGCCATCCTAACAATTACTGAAGAAGGAATTATGTTGCAATCTGGTCGAACACAGCTTACCCAAGTGTGCGCGTTCATAGACAAAAGAAATTTTCTAACATATGACTTAAATATTCAAAATGGTCTGCATGCATTGCGCATGGCGATACCCAGAATGCAACTTGAGAAAGTCCTTACTTTGTATCCGGAAGACATGAATCAAATTGACAGTAGCTTCTTTCGTAATGGGGAATGTGTACCTTACGGAATAATTACGTGGACTTTCATCTGCCACACGGAAAATGCGATGTGTGTTAAGGTTGATCGAGAGAACGATTTCCATTCTACTTACCCGCTGGACGTTATCTTGGCCAATCCTCTTGAAGTTTTTACTCCAGATGAACAAAATCTGGCATTGGAAATGGAGATGCGAGGTAGCAAGTTTAAGACATTGTTTAAGAATGTACTCAAATGCAAAAAAAAGTTTCAATTTCAAAGTTCATCACGAGACATCTTGGCCATCGTATCGCGTACACATCAACCCGAATATTACGGATTTAAGTGCGAGATTTCGCGCTCCAATGTGATATATAGTTCACCAAATCTCTCGGAATTTAACTTCTGCTATTATGGAAAGTATTTAACCTCGGATTTTTATAACTCCGTTCGTGACGAAGGAACCATAAAAATTGAAGTTTATAACGATGGCATGCTGCACATTCAGAACAAAAAGATCAAAGACATGACATACGGATTCAAATTGGAACTCGTGATTTATCCCGTTACGCCTGATGTATGAGGAACTCGTGACAAATGGATTATGCCTTATTAACCAAGTACAACAAATACTCAATAGGATGTAATATATCATATGGCATATATATGTTTCTTTTGGAGAGAACAAAAGGACAATTCATTTACAAAATCATTCTTTTGCAACTATTAATACCACCTTAGAATCTCACTGGACAATCTTCTAGTATTGAAGTAAACTTAATTCTTAATTTGTTTTTTTCGTAACACGATCATTGCTGGTATATACTCGGAGAAATGCTGGTCACAGCTGTCACCATTGAGCTAGAGGGTGACAATGATTCATCTGCAGGCGTCAAGCCTCGTTGATTTGACGGAGAGATTGAACTTTCTGTGGCGCCCGTTGGGAGAAACGACCCGTCAGGTTCTTGTTGTGACATAAATGGCAAAGAAGACATTGTTGAATTTGATTCTGTAAGACTACGAGCGCTGTTGTTACTGCTATTCTTGTTATTATTGTTGTCGCTTACGGAAGAATTTTTGCAATCACTAGTTGAACTTGTTCCAATGGCATGGACAATTGTAGTATTTGGTTTTTTTTGTGATGCTCCAACACTACCTTTGGAACCCGTAGATCCATCCAGAATTTCACCAAAACCGGGCTTTTGAGGTGATTTTTGAAGTGCGAAGGGAAGACTAATTTCAGGTAAGGATTGCTTCCGCGATTCCGGAGCAACAATGGCTGTCGTAATAGTCGTTGCCGTCATTGTAACGGATGAAGAAGGCAATACTATAAGAGATGGATTTTGATGTGGTGACGGTGGTGAAGAATCTTGAGGGTTTTTGTGAGATTGAACCGAATCGGGAGTCGGTGTTTTAGGTGAGGACGAGGGTTCAACGATTTGATGTGTTGCTGGATCGCCTTGTTTATTTACTCTCCGTTTTTTCGCGGATTCTTTCAATTTTTCCCACCGTTCTCTATACTTCGTCATGAGATCTTTCTATTAAAAAAAAAAAATAGAAAAATTGCAAAACATGATTAATGGTAATATAGAAGTCCGAGAATGCTCAAGAACTTACGATATTACCTGCTTCTGATTATCAATCTTTACGATACGGAGCTCTTCTTCAAGTTCTTTTACACGTCGTTGAAGGAGTTGGACATTACCCACTGAAGGTTCTCCGAAGCGAAATAAATAAACAAATTTAAGCATTTCTAAAAATACGTAAAATACGGTCACGTGATCACGTAGCTACCAGTTGAACTTTCAGGTGAAGTTTGCTTCATTATGGACATGGACCGCAACATTTCCTGGCTGGCTTTAATTCGTTTCGCCTATTGTCATATGATTTAATTAATTAATAAAAAATAAAATTACCTAACACGGACAAACAAAATTAAATCTTATCCGACCTGTTTTTGAAAATCATTTTTAAATTGCAAAATGCTGCTTCTCAACATACTATTTTCTTCTGCAGCCTATAACAGGATTTTTAGGTACATCAATAATACGAACAATCATCTAAGATCTCATTCACCCATCAGAAAATTGCCCATTCACCTTCTCGTGTGCCTGCATTCGCTTAGACATTATATCTAGAGTGGATTTGAGCTGTTGATTTTCCATCGCGTATTCCTCTAACGTTTTTGTCGGTACATTCTTACTAGGTGTTATAGTTAAAAAATAATAAAATGAATTTTATATTTGATCGTTTTTCTGTACTCTGATTTAATCCTAAGTCACTTTGTTCGATAATAACCTTTGAGGCTTTCTGGATGAGGAATACGTCCTAGAGGAAGATGGCCGTTGGTAATTACTATTTCCTAAATCTGGCTTTTGCTCATTTGGTATAATGTAGTACGATTCCATCATAGCAGTATTTAATTCATCAGATTTAGAGTTTTTGTCTGCTACGTGCGTAATGTACATATACTGTCAACACAATGATCAATAAGTGTAAAGAAGGAAGGGAGGAATAATTTACCATTTTCCACATCGGTATTATTACCGAATGTATGTATAGTACCGGGATCAAGTAACGTCCGTGGATCAGTCCCGTTAAGGGGCGCAGTAGCGAAAGCAACTGGATTTGAGACCTTTGAAACTAATGATTCAACAATTTCCCAAAATTTATTGAAAGGATCCATGTCGTCATCCTGTTGTGAAAATACTGTTATATCCACAAAAGAAAAATGATCACATTTTAAACCATAAATACAAATCCCTATTACTCACGTCTGTTGAGTCATTATTTCCTCGTAATACCATATATGATTCATCTATTGTCTTTTCTGTGACCGCAGACTCATCCAAAGAAACACCTGGCGCGACTGACGTAAGTGCTAAAAGAAACGAAATAATTGGTTTTTTTTATTTTTTATTTTATTTTTAATTGACTAAATTGGATCGCAATTACTGACAATCGGACCATGTTTGTGTTTGCCTTGTACCCTTTACATCACTTGCCAACCTTGCAGAAGTACTACTGACACCAGATCTTAATAGATCAGGCGTCATTCTACCATTTGAGTTGGACGATGTATGCATCCCTACGGCATGCTGCGAATTTGGATGGGACGAGGATCCTTGTAAATGTTGTTGTGTCCTCATACTAGTATTACTTTTTGGTGATGGAACTGCAGCATTCGATTTTGATTGTGCAGGTGATTTCTTGTGGTGAGACGATGTACTCGGATGTTCCTGCTTCGGGGAATGTTGTGCTCGTTGACTTAAACGACGTTGTAATTCTTTTCCTTGCCGAGTGTGGTTAGCATAAAGTAATTTTAAGGTTCGTATTGCCTGTTAGTATTTCAAAACGTTTGTTAGGTTGCAACTGAGTAAGAGTGAAAAGTGAATTTCCCCATCCCCTTCTTACCTCGGGATCCAATGTGTAGTTCATCGCCAAAAGAAATTGTTCTAAACATTTTGACGATGGATCAATTCGGAATCATTAGCGCTGTGCATGTATAACTGAGGAAGGACATACCTGCAGCACGGAAGTGGGCTTCCATCGCTTTACCCCACTGTTCCTTTTCTTCAAACTCCTCGGCCGCGTTGGCAAAAGCGTGAGCCTTTCAATATCATAATATGTTTTAGATCCTATGTTTTAAAGTAACGTTAAATACTTTATCTACATGGAATCATTAAAAAAAAATACCGCATTGACAGGCGTATCCTCCATTTCAATAATTACACTTTAAATATGACACCAACCAAAAAATTTCATTTTAAAGATTTCCGTGATACCACGTGAAACAATGAATCAAAGCTCTCCGTAATTGATGACGAAATGTTATGTTGTATTATATAGATAGTTCCAAAGTGCTCTTTCGCCTCAAGAAGAATACATCTAAAAATGGAATTGGATTATTATTAAGTAATATTTTATTGGTATCGCATTTAAATTAATTATTCCATTTATAAACGTATCTTTCGATTTTCCAGTGTCAAATGTACGCCATTCTTCTAAGGTGTCAAGCTCACCGAAACCACTGGAGGGAATTCGCGTTCTGGAATTAGGGCAGGTATACGAAATTCACTGATTTTGCCTAGTTCCTGAGTTGTATAGACCTTAATTCACGATAATTATTAAACGCAGTTGGTCGCTGGTCCATTTTGTGGGACAATCCTTGGGTAATTTAGAACAAAATTGTTCTGCAAATATCGCGTTAGAATCCATCGAGCAATTATACTAATACCTGCTGTTGAAAAAGATATTATGGTGCAGAAGTAGTAAGTTTCTTGGTGTTTTAATTATCTTTTGGAGCCAAAAATTTGACGCGCATCCCTCTTCAGATAAAGGTTGAGCCACCGGGAAAAGGTGATTCTATTCGTGCCTTACGAAAGCTTGACATCGATGGAGTTAGTCCTTGGTTTCGATCAATCGGCAGAAATAAAAAATCATGCGAAATCAATTTACGAACAGAGGCAGGAAGGAAGTAAGTTAAGTTAAAATGTTTTTAGTATGGCCTAGTTGTACACTTCATTTATGTATAACAATTATATATTTTCCAGACTTACTCGTAAATTAGCTGATAGAAGTGATGTTTTGATTGAAAACTTCCGTCCTGGAGTTATGGAGAAATGGGGACTTGGTCCTGGTAAGATCATATAAATTTGAATTTTTATCAAGTTGCACACATGATTTTGTTAATTGTTGGCGCCGCGCTTCTATAGAAGAACTATATAAAACCAACCCCTCATTGGTATACACACGTATTTCTGGCTTTGGGCAAACGGGTCCGTATGCAAAAAGGCCGGGTTTCGCGTCAGTATGTGAGGTAAAAATGAAGAATTTATGCGCCGGCTTAAATATACTTTTATTCGATTATGAGACAGTGTTCTTTTTAAGGCAATGGCAGGATGGCGGCATATCAACAGGTTTCAAAGTCAGCCGCTAGTACGCCAGAACTTGTCTCTGGGAGATTCTTTGACTGGATTGACTGCGGCCCTTGGTGTCGTTATGTGTCTTTTCGCAAGAAATAAACTCTCTTCTAACGTCAAGTCAGGGCAGGTGATTGATGCAGCTATCTACGAGAGCGTGTTTAACATTATGGAAGGAGTGTTACCAGAATATGATCGGTTTGATGAAGTATGATTTATTTCTTAGAGAATTACTTGCATCAACAACGAATTACCAATAACGGTACAAAATCTTTATAGATAAGGCAACCTTCTGGCACTTCTGTAACCGATGTCGCTTATCTTTGCTCTGATTCTAGGTACATTGTCATAGAAGGAAGTAGCGATTGTATGTATGAAAAGTTGATGAGAGTAATTGAAAGAGACGATCTCACTGTTGGAAAATATAAAACGAACGAGGGACGCGTTCAACATAAGGGATTAATTGACGATGCAATCTCGGATTGGACGAAAAGGTTCACCTCAAAAGAGGCACTTGAAAAGCTGGAAAAAAGTGAAATTCCGTGCGCTCCTGTATATAACATCAAAGATATTTCTGAGGATGATCACTTCAAATCACGTGGTTTATTTGAGACTGTAAAAGTTGGCGAAAACAGGGAGGACAGAGGCTGGAACCTTAAAGTACAAAACATTTATACTTATTGTCTTCGATAAATTGTGAGCAAAGAATTTCTATTCTAATTCTAATTTACAATTTAACAAAAGCTTTCTGCTATTACCCCGAAACTTGGCGCAACACCGGGTGGAACAACTTGGGCCGGCCCAGATTTAGGACAACACAACAGGGAAATTCTAGTGAATGTTTTAGGGATGAGAGAAGATGAGATTAGAAAACTGCAAAGAGACGGAATTGTCGGTAAAACCTTATGAAAATTTCTGAATCGAAGTATAACCGGTCAATATAAATTTTTTTTTGCGCAATTTATTGTGATGCACATCACACCAACTTTTTTAGTTATTTATAAATCCAATATACTGCTCAAGGAAAATTACGATTCATTGTGCATTATTCTTCAAAATGCCTGGTTTCAGCAAACTAGTTAATCAAGATTAAAAATATAGAATTAAAACCATACCTCTATTATGTTACATTTGCATAAACATAAATATAAGAACTCCTATAATTACGTATATTTGAATGTAAGTTTATAAAGGAATATCTTACTTTACTGTTTGGAGTTCCCATGTTACGGTGTAGGCCACGGACGATCTCGCTGCAGCATATCAAAGAAATCACTTTATATTTTGATGACTGATAATTTTAATGTAGAATATCCGAATATAAACCGTGTAATTATTACTGTAAATACAGTAAACCCCTTCTAACAATGCATTACATGCATTTAGAGCAGAAATGGTGAATTTTATGATTAAAAGGATCAATCCAGTTGAAATTAATTAACCAGTGTTGTTACATATAATATAAATTATATTATAACATTTTGAATAGTAATTTATATAAATTAAAAATTATAGTATTTATTCAAAAGAAAAAGATATCAAAAAATTGATCAAATTTCAATAAGTTTTTAGATATAAGTTTTTAGAGATATAAATTTTTTTTAAGAAATTCTCATTAGCAACAAGTTATTAATTAAATCAATTAATCATTAAATTGTTAAAATAGATAATATAAAAGAAAACAAATCATAAAATAATATATACTATAGACTATAGTATTAACTTTAAAATTAATTTTAAAATTAGCTTAATTCTAGTAATAATAATATTATTAAATAATTAAAATTTTAATTAAAAATCTTAGGTCCAATCTAATACTTAATCATAGATAGTATTATCACTTAAATTTTAAATATTGATTATACTATCTTTGTCAAAGTCAATATTTTTAGTAACATATTCTTTATCTATAGATCAAAAAACAAGAAAAAGAAGAAAATCTTTTAGTTCCATTCTTAGAGAACAAATACTTGAATATAATAGAACAAATCAAATAAGCACAATACTTTTTACAAAATATTATATCAAGTCAGACAATATCTGAAAACAACCTTCTTACATAGCTTATTAGACAAATTAATAGCTATGGAAGTTCAAACAATTGAAATTTCAAATATTTTGAAATTGAAATATGAAATAAGAAGCTAGAAGGCATAATCAAAATAGAAGTTATTAATAAAAAGATTAAAGAAAATAATATAGCTAAGCAATATATATATAAGACAAGAAATAAATTAAAAATATCCAATATCATTTCTTTTATATCAAAATAAATAGTAAATATAAAATGGATATATTTACTTCTAGGTTTTTAGAAAAAATTAAAATAAATATATAGTTAGTGATTGCAATAAATTGAATTGAATCAGATTTTAACTAGATTTGATTTGATCTGATTTTTATAAATAAGAATCAAATATGAATTTAATTTATTTTAAACTAATTTAATCTGATTTGAAATTATAACAGTTTGATCTGATCTGGTTCAAATCTGAATCAATTCAATTCAAAATCAATTTGAAACTGATTTGATATATTTTGAACCTGTTTCAAAATATATTCAACTATAACTACTTTAATTTAACTAAAGTAAATTAAATATATTTAAATTAATCTAACTTTATTTTAATAAAAAATTTTTTTAATTGATATATTTTCTTTCAGAAATATTTTATAACTTTAAATTTAAAAATTTTTCTTTTATTAAATTTAAATAAATTTATTTATTCTACCTACGATCTGAATTACTCTTTCTCATAGATCTTTAATCACTACTTCCAAAACTTTATATTTTGAGAGTAATAAAACTTCAAAATTTTCTTTAAAAACATCTGCTTCATTTAGCAACAATCATATTTTACTCTTCTTGTTTACTTTTCCTCTTCAAAAATTCTTTACTTAAAAAGTTAATAATAAAAAAGTTTTTTTAGAAAGAAGAAATCAGATGAAAAAATACCCTCCTTCTCTTTCCTATAGAGGTCTCAAAGTCCAGAAAGAAGTGTGAACTAATAACTCTATATTAGCCTGGGAAACTGACATCACTACTATAGATAGAAATGGTTTTTTCTTAGCATATAGCAGTTTTTTCTTGGTTTTTTGAAAAATTTTGCCTATCTTAACTTGATTATGAATTTTTTGTTACATTAAATTTTGGATGGATTGATTGACTGAAGATTTGGATTGATTGCTCTATAGTTAACAAAAATATAAACAAGAATACACATGACATATAATATGAATGTATTTTTTAAGCTTCATAAAAACTTCAGATCTATTATAAGTCATATCCTAGAGATATAGATAAATAAACATCATATGAATTGTGGTCTTCTCTCTCTCATTACTTTTCAAAAGTATTATAATTATAGAATAAGTATCTCTTCTATTGGAATGGAACTTCAAGAACTCACTCTACTCACAAAGACACAACCATTCTTTCATTCCAAAATTACTCTAAGGTTTTTTCATTCTGATTTAAATAGTTTTTTTATCCTCATATAACACAAAAAATACTACTGAATTCATACTTTTTATTTAATACACTTGGTATTGGTGACAGGCCATAATCATCAGGATTAAAAGAAAGGTATACTTCTCTTTTCCTGGAATTAGCAAATCCATCATGGTATATTAGTTGAAAGTAATTTGAAAGAATTGAAGATTCAATAAGGAGTGTCTAGTTTTTTCTAGATAGTAGTAGTAATAGAAATTAAATCCAACTGGATATATTTGGGCAACAAGCTACCCAGTAAATCTGTTAAAGATTGGGTTTTAGGGAGTTTAGTGACATAAATAATATATGGCATCACATAACAACCATTGTAATCTCTATATTAATTTGTATATTACTTTATCAAAGTTAATAAATATTGTTATTAATAGTGTCAGTCTACTCACGTAGTGTTGGCTGGCATTATTAATTCAGTTGCAATAGGCTACAATTAATTTACACTATGTAAAGATTGTTAATATACTGATTGTGAATACTTTTTATTCAAATAAAATTACGCATTTAATCTCATTTACAAAAAAAAAAAAAAAAAAATCTATCTATGATTATTTGTTTGTTTCTATATTAATATACTCTCCACTATAACTAGTACCTTTTAAAATAACTTGATTTTCTATATTATTTTTTCTTTATTTTTTATTATTGATATTTCAAGTACTTGCAAAACATGTTGATTTGTCAATAATTGATTATATCAGTAATCCATATGATATTCTTCTTTTTATTTTTTTTTCATTTTTTTATAACTGATACTATTTTTTGAATCAAATTTTGGAACAACCTACAAGTTATATCTTTTATTGACAATACTATAGTACTATGCAATTAATTATTTTTTTTTTTTTTATGTTTGAACTGCAATTGGTATTAGATGCGAGCTTTATTAAGAATTAATTTAACAATTTGATGGATAATTAAATCCATAACATGACATCAATCATCTCATACAAACTATATATTTCTATATACATGCAGATTAATGATAACCTATCACAGTTTGTCCTAGTTAAACCAGCTACCACTCATTGAGTGAACAGACTTAACTAGGGGCCAGATGATTAATACACAGTTATCAATGGTGAGGCTAGGCTAGTTAGTATTGAGCTTGTTAATTTTGTTATTGTTTTACTAAGTTAGTTCTTTTCGTGTGTACCCGATAGGAAAGTTTATACCCTTCAATATTCCCAGATATTATTCACTCAGACCTTGAAAGGGGGCACATTACCTTCTTTGTCACCATCTGTGGCATCGGATCAGTTCTTGTCAACTGATTTTCAATTAAATGGAACACTAGATTGGGATATCCTGAGCTAGGAGAGCAGGGGTCCTGGAGATTGCCAGGGCAGGGGTCTTGGGAGCATCTATGCTAAGCTAAACCAGAAGCCTTTCTTTATGCAATCCTTCCAGTAGTACGATCTTAAATCTCAGCCCCTGATCAATAGAAGACCAGAAGTCCTATTTTTCTGCAGCCTAACCTGATTGGATCTTGTTCCGGATAATTGGGTATGACTTTCATAAAATAACCAGTCAAACCTGATCAGAAAGATAATTTTTGATTTTGGTTCTTAAGTGGTATTGAACTATAGACCTTGTGATTGTGACCTGGGAGCACTACCACTGTGTTATTGACCCACAGGTCACTATGCAATTAATTCTTTGACCAGCAATAAAAAGTATTTTCTAGTAAAAATTGTATCAATTTTAATTTATTAATAACTTAAATTTTTAATAATTTGTAATGTTTAAAAAATAC
>CAJVPT010004909.1:0-12836 GCA_910592055.1 Acaulospora colombiana | reverse complement strand
TGAAAAAGTATCCATTATAACAAACCCCACAGAAATCAAAAACAGGATCAGACAACACTTCCAGGACTGGACACCAGCCAGAAAGATCAGACCAATCTCCAACTTTCCCTATTGGGCAGCAGAATATGAACCAAAAAAAAACATCAACCTCCATTGGTACCAGTCAGCCCTAACCGAAATATCCATTAGTGAAATCAAAAAAGCAATACAAGACAGAAGTACAAAATTAGCTCCTGGGAAAAATCAAATCCCCTATATAGCCTATAAAAAACTTGGAGCCAAAACAATAGAAGAAATCCACCCCCTCTTTAACAGAATTATCAGAGAAGGGGACACCTCAAAAGATTGGAGCAAAGGAGCCATCTACCCAATACCCAAACCAAAGGACTGACAAAACAATCTAGACATCACAAGACTGATCATACTCTTGAATGCAGGAAGGAAGATTTTCATAAAAATCATTACAGACAGATTAGCATGATGTATAGGAGACTATAAGATCCTCTCAGAACTGAATTGGATAGCACTTCCTGGCTGCAGCACACAAGAACCAATCTATATAATAAACAACATCATCAAACACGCAAAAAACACAAACAGACAAGCCTGGATCCTTAGCCAAGACATGTCAAAGGCATATGACTCGGTCAATCTGAAAATGTTAACTTTAGCTCTCAAACATATCAGGGTCTCCCCTCAGCTTATCAACATTCTCATGAACATACTCAACCACAGACAAAACATAGATTTGACATGATATGGTCCCACAGAAGAATATGATGTTGAGGATGGTATTGATCAAGAAGGTACAATATCCCACTCCTCTGGTGTATCTTTTATGATCCACTCATAAACAAAATCGATCAAAACTTTTCAGGATACAAAATCTTTACAAAGACTTGCAAAAATCTTCAAGAAGGTTGGTTAACAAAAAAAGTAAATATTGCAATTAGTGCATATATAGACAATACTACCTGGATCACAGACAACATTGAAGAAATGAGAAAGATCATCAAAAAAGCTGAAGAATTTTATTACATCAATGATATCAAAATCAATCCACAAAAATCACAACTCATTATTATCAATGGAAAAGAAAAGAACTTTAAGAAAGGAATAGTAATCGATAATCAAACCATCCAGGGCTACCCTAAAGGAATGCCAGTTAGAATTCTAGGAGTATGACATGATAGTTTAGGAAAGAAAGACTACCAAAGAAACCTAATCCAACAGAAATTCAGAAAAACCAAAGCACTCATAGGAATGAAAAACCTCACAGATAAACAGATGCAATACATTATTAATCATGTCCTAATTCCTAGTGCTAAATACCTATGCAATGATATGATTCTATCAGAAAAATCATGCAATCTCCTCATAAGCAACATTACTTCAATCTTTAAACACAAACTAGGCTTGGCTAGAATAACTCCTAACAACATTCTATATAACAAATACAAGTACAACATAATATACCTTTGGGACAGACAACTATTATTATACACTACAAACTGGACTAATAGAATTAATGGAACCAATAGAGCAGGAGCAATTACAAGAATAAGACTTCAAACTCTGTAAAATAAATTCTGGTCAATACACCCCATCATGAATAAAATATAAAGTTCCTTGAAAAAACTAGGCAATAACCTTACATATGATATTATTTGGCTCCTGAGAAGACACGGCTTTATAGCATACCTACCACAAGAGACTCACTGTCTGACCTTAATAAAAGAAATTGACATCCCAATCAAGAATATAATGAGCAAGGCCTTTTTCACCAAACATCAGAAAAACTTAAAGAAATACAACATCCTCTTCACAGGACAACTTCTCAATGCAAGTAAAACTAAAATGCTAGAATGGTGTCAAGTCATCCAAATTAATGAAAGATCTATTTCAGGCCAGACTCCTGGTTGGTTCACTACTATACAAAATAAACTTAAAGAAATACTAGAAACTAAAGATTGAGATGACCCTATTACAACCAAAAATGTCTTCACACAAGGCATATTCACTATTAACCTTCCCATAACTAGACCTCACTGGATCTATACAATAAAAGAAGGCATCTCAATCATTGGTAAAAGACAACAAAAAATAGATCAAAACATCACTAAATACAGATACTACACACAAAATCCAGAAAGCTCACCACTGGAGGTATATGAAGGATGTGCAATTAATGTCTTGGAGAACCAAACAGAAGAATCCAGCTTCATGGTTACCAAACAACAATCCATTTCAATATTAGTCCACAAATGCAAGACTTCAACAAGGAAAAGCCATCACATAGAAAGAAAAACAACCTAGCGAAACAGAGTCTCTCCCAACTCTCTATCTATCACACTTTCTGAATATATACATGCCCCTCCAACTCAACAGGAAGCAGATATGAAATCCATTCTCCAAAAAACATATATTCACATCATAGGCAATTGAACAAACTGCTCAAAAGTTCTCCAGAAAGTCTAGAAACACTAGCAACAATCAAAGAAAAGCTAGAAAATTACATCATCTTTGAGATATTCACTAATGGCTCTCTAAACAACTTCAATGGAAAATACTACATGGGTCTAGGTTGGATCATTATCACCCCAGACTTGAAAGAGCACACTTTCCAAGAACAAGTAACTATACACCCATCATCAACTAGAACAGAAATTGTAGCAATCCTTATAGCACTTAGTGTTCTACCTAAACACAGTTCAGTAACTCTATATACAGACAGCCAGGTAGCAATCAATAGAATCCTCAAGACCCAAAAGGAAGATCCAAGGAAAATTATAAAAACACAAAAAAACTCAAATCTCCTGCTTCAAATAACAAGTCTATGCAAACAGAACCAAATAAAACTATCCCTAAGTAAAATAAAGGGACATTCGGGAATTGAACACAACAAACAAGCAAACTGCCTAGCACAGATTGATAGATTGAAAGGAATGAGACTAGGTGAGAAAGTGATTGAGATCTTAAGAATACAACACGGTCCCTTAGATATAGTTCCTCAATGAAACAACATTTTTACAGAAATCCCTATAAAAATAATCACAAAAAAGCTTACCCAAACAATTTACTTAGCTAAATGGAGACTTTTCAATTGAACAAGATGCAATTACAATGAAAGAATAATAAAAGAAATATACTGGCAGACAACCACCACCCTACTACAACCAATCAAAATAAGCAACCATCACACTGACTGGGAAGATCAAAAACTTAGAAAATTCTATCTCAGCATTTAGAATAATAAACTGCCAACCAAAAGCAAATTACATGCTAGAATTCCCTCCTTATACAAGGACAACAAATGCTCCAAATGCTATGAGCCAGAGATTAGCACACATCTGTTTATCTGCAATCAATTCAGATCCAAAACTGAAGAGTTCCTAATCAATACTGTAACTACCCACATCAAAAGTTACACAACATAAAAAGAAGGAAAGAAGTTCAAAAGTAAATTCACAAGCAAAATGAACTGGAGATATAAAGAGTACTTAATAGCAAGTATCAGAGGTGCCTTCTTCAAAGAACTAGTCTCTCATATCCAAACCATTATCCCAGATAGACTGAATAGAAAGATCTACCTCACTCAAATACGTATCGACATAATTAATTTTCTATACAAAATATGAACAGAAAGATGTGAAACATTCCAGAAGTAAAAGGTCACCATGAGTATTACAAGAAAGAAATAGAAACAAGTAAAATACGAGTCTAAAAAAGAAGATCCATTATTCAACTTGAGGGAAAGACATATAAAAGATCAATATGTCAGTCTGGTCAATGACTTTATGGACCAGTAGTTTACAAACATCATAGACAACTCTTTTATCTTTGAAATTTATTTCAGCACTAGCCCAGTCTTGATAGATTAGTCCCCTTACTAGGGATGGCAACAAGCTGCAAGGTGAGTATCTCTATAAAAAGAGTTTTCTATTAAGTTTTATTTGGTAAAAAACAGATAGTAAGTTCTAGGGTAGCCTTCCTATATAATTTTGCTATAAATATACAAATAAAATAAGATTGAACCAGCATATAAAAAATATATATATATATATAATATAGTACTAGTTGAAAAAAAATTATTTAGCATATTGTCACTCATATAAAATTTAATAAACTATAATCAATTTAGTAAAAAAATAGCATAAATAAATTGGTAACTATATAATTTAGCCATAAATATTACAAAAATTGATATATTATAATTCATCAAAAATTCATTAAAAGTTCATTACAAAATTATTTATTAGCAATTCAATAAAAATTCAATATTAATTTATTAATTATTTATCAAAGATTTGTTAAATAATTCAACAACTATTTATCAAAACTATTTATTAAAAATTCATTAAAATTTGATAACTATTCATTAAAACTATTTATTAAAAGTTCATTAATTATTTATTAAAAATTTGATAACTATTTATTAGCAATAAAGTAAAAAAATTGATAAACTTATATATAAATTTTTTTGAATTGAATTATATTTATAAATTATAAATAATACAAACTATAATATAATTTTTTTTTTAACTGGCATGGCCTTGTTTTATTATTGTTTTTAAATTACATTTATATAGAGTAGCTAAAGCTATAGTATGATATGTAACTTTAGTAATAAAACTTGATAAGCTATAAACTATATTATAACTTGTTGCCCTTTTCTTAGAAAAAAGAAAACTAACATATTAAGACCATGCTAGTTATTAAATAAAATAATAATAATGTAAAAATTTGGTGTTGTACTTAATATATTAGTTTATATAGCTAATCAAGCTTGTATTGTAGTCTTGTTTTGATAAGTTACTTGAGTACTCTTGATCTTATTATTGTCTGTCTTGGATATGTTTGATTTGTCTTGTTGTCTTGTTTATTGATAGGCTTTAGACTTATGTATGGGATTCTTCACAGTATGCTTTCTATATATTGTATAAGAGTTCTTTTTATTCTCTTATTGTATTGATGATTAACTTGATGATTGCTTTGTTACTAGATATTATCATATTGAATGTCTCTGATATTTCTTTTGTAACTGCTCTTTTGATAAGTAGCTTGAAAGTTCTGGACACATCTAGATAGATATACTGTTGTATAGTATTAAAGTCTTTTTTGTGTTTTTTGCAAATATATGGGAATATGTATTTTATCAGAATTTTATAAAAGTTCTTCTTCAAAGTATCCTTCTGGTTATTACATAGGAAAGGATATATTGTATTTTCTATTTCTTTGTATTTGTGACATTTGCAATCTTTGTAGATCGAAAAATGTTTGCTGTACAGTTTATTTTTAGCTAATAACTCTTCATACTATAGATTGAAGCTGAACTTCCTTAGATAATAATCTTTGTTCAAAGTGATCAGTTCTTTGATTTTGAAGGGTTGCAAACTATTGAAAGTGTATTGCCAATGTATATTCATCTGTGAAACTATTTTAAGTTCTATTGAGTAGTCACTATTTGATAAGTCTTATGGCTCTATTGATATGTTTTGCCATATCTTTTCCTAACATGTTTATCAGTGTTTTGTTCTATCTAATGCTAACCAGTGATAATTTCTAGAGTTGTTTCTTGATATTGATAGTTCTTTAGTAGGGTTTCATGTTTTGTAATATGGAATTAATTTTGGACAACTTATCTGCTTTCTCATTAAGAGAAATGTCTATGTGTGTCTTGACTTCGTAAAGGGTTATATCTAGCCCTATTGCTTCCTTATATATCTATATATGACTAAAATTACTTGATTGTGATGTTGTTTTTTTCTCAACATATGATTATCTGATGTATCTATCAGGTTTATTATAGTATTAAGACTATTCATATATAGTTAGGCTGTAGTGTTTTTACTCAAGATGTTGATTACTATTACTATAACCATAAGCTCTACCCTTATTAATGTGACATATAGCTATGTTTGTCCTTGAAAAATATATTCTTTTTTATTTTGTCCTTAATAACCCAGCTGAAGCCCATGTGTAGTCTATTGCCATAATTAAATATTGATTTGTCTATATATATTGTTATCTATTAGCATTCTTTTAGCTGGTACTATATGATTCTTGTTTTTTTTTTTTTTTTAACCTGTAATCATATCACAATGGCATGTATTTATTGAGATATTGAAAAATATCAAAATATTTTATAGACTTTCACAAAGTGACTAACTTGTTATTGTATATTATTAGTTAAAGGATTACACTACTTAAAAAATATGAAAAGTTCACTAAACTAATTCAGATTAAACAAAATTAAGTCCAAATTAGATACTCTAAGTCAGATTTAGAGAACAATATTTTACTCTTCTAGTAGTTTGACAATAGTGCCTCTAATTCAACCAGGGTTATTGCCAACAGTTTGTTATTATGGATTATCCCAAAAAATAATAAATTGTTAAAGTTGGCACTGGGAAAAAGGGAAGGGAAAATTTAAATCAAAGTCCTTCAAAAGGTTCTTACTCCATTTCACAGTTTCCTCTCAAAAGGAGTTTGCCTGATTGAAATATTCTCTAAGCATCAATATGTTTGAGAAACTTAGCCATTCCTGAAAGTGACTTCAAGAAAAATGTTTGAGGACCTTATCCTTCTGCTGATGTACAGATTTACTTATTGCTGGTAAAGCCAGTATTATATTATGAAAGAGTTTGCCTGACTGGGATAAAGAAATCTTTTCAAGAACTTTGCCTAACTGGGATAAAAGCTTGGAGACCTCAGCTTTTATCCAAGAAAGCCTTTTCACTATCTGAGGAACTTAATGAGAGATAGAAGTTGAATCTTCTTTATATATCTGTCACTTGTCTTTTGGTATCATAATTGTTTCCTAAAGGTTGAACATACATAATTGGAGGAAACACTTTTTCTAGAACTTTCTTTTCATATCACCAATGATGTATCGAGACACATAAGTGTAATCAATAAGAGCTTGTTTACATTTCAAAAACTGATGTGTTTCGTGTCAGCCAATTATCTTTAGTAAGGATTTGTGCTATTAAAAATTCAGGGACAAACTAAGGTAGGCAAAATTCCTCAGAAAACCATGAAAGCGATAGCTCTAAGAGGCCCACAAGTGATTGGAAGAGGAAAAATAAGCCCTTTTGTCATCAAAAACCTCTATATACCTTCCACTTCAAAGGTTAAATAGACCTTCAAGTACTTCACAATCAGTTCTTCTTCCTTTAAGAAGTTTTTTGTGTTGGTATCAAAGGTATTGTTTGATTTTTCTTGATCACTAAGAGTCAAGTTTTTGAGGGAAAAGGTTTGTAAACAATAGGAGAAGGGTAGAAGTGACTCTTGAAATCATACTTCAAGTTGTTTTAAGGAAAGTATTTAAGACTTTATTAGCAAAGAAGTATAAAAACTTCTTGTGAACATCTTTTTTGTATGTGGTCAAAGAATCAGCAGAAAGAGTTTTTATAAATAATAGATTTACTAAAAATCCTTCAAACAGTATTATATAGTATTTTTCAAAAATATAATTTACTCAAAACCTAAGTTTATTAATGAATTAAGAAAACTAAAATAATTTTTTTAGTTTCAAAATCAAAAGAAGATATTCAATCTTACAAAAAAAAGTGAAATTATTCTTATAGACTTTTAAAAGTTAAGTAAAGTTATTATACAAACTTATCTTATTTTTGAGCAGATTATAACTGTTTATATATTTGTAAAAATAAATAATTTAAACCATCTAAACTATTTATATCTCCTGAACTATTTGATTTATAGTAAATAATGTTATATACTAAATTTAATAAATTGATTTATACTAATTAAGTATAAATAAGAATATTAAAGAATATTAAAGAAATAATTATAAATAGACAGATTAAAATAGAAATAGAATGAATATTATAGCCAATAATAATCATTAAATAATATTAGAAGCTATTTTTATTATAATATAAAATAAAAGAAGTAAAAACTTTTATAAGAAAAAAAAAGTAAGATTAAAGAGAAAAGTATTAGGTTAATTATAAATAATAATAAAAAAAATAAAGAAACTTGACAAGTGAATCTCTAGATTAGTAAAATATATTTCTAAAACAAGTCAAAATACTTTAAGTTTTTGTATTAACTTTAATAGAAATAATTTTATTTTAGAAATAGTAAATCTAAAATATTATAAAAAATATAAATAAAAAAAAATAAATTAAAAACTATATGATAAAGATATAAAAAAAAGTTTGCAATTAAATTCAAAAAATAATCTGAAATATGACTTACAGTATAGGAAAATAATTAAATAAAAACAAATATAGGAAATTTATAAAATAAATAAGATAAAAAGATTCTTATACTTTTCAAGTCAGAAAACTATATTTCTAAAGAGAAGAAAACTATTATTAGAAGAAAAAAACCTAAAAAATAAAAACTTTAAGAAGATTTTAGCAAAAATAATAGAGTATAAAATAAAGCAATTGAGTTTTGAGTTCTATCAAAATATCAAAGAATGATTTGTAATAGTAATCTATAAGCAATAAAATTAATAGTTAAAAAGGTTTATATCTAAACTACTAATGATATAATATATTACTTCTGTTGAAGTTATACTTAAAGTTTTAATAAATTTCACAATAAAAATAAAGAGTAAGATAAAGATTTAACTTTAGTAATATATTTTACAATATAAAGTATAAAAATATTTAATAAAGTATATATAACTAGATAAATAAGAAAAAAAATTTTAAAATTATAATAAATAAAAAAAAAACTCTTTCTACTGATTCTTTGCCTATATACAAAAAAGATGTTCACAAGAAATTTCTTATTTCTTTGCAAATAAAGTCTTAATACTATCTTTAAATTAATTTAAAATTTTGTTTCGAGAGATACTCTCAAACCCTTCTTTTGTTTATATTCATTTTTAATAAAAACTTGACTTTTTGTGGTCTAAAAAAGTCAAGAACCATTTTTTCTACCTATAGCCAATTTTTTTTTTTTTTTAGAGCTGGCTCAGCCTTCAATTAGTCTTTATTAAAACTTTTACTTTGATATTACATTGTATTATCTCTTTCAAAGTTCACTAAACTTCATGAACTATATTAGCATATATGTTAGGAATTCAAAAAAAGATATCTCCTGGTTCAGATCTCCTATGAAACTTCATGACCTGTTGCCTCCTTTCGGGAAACTAACTTGCCTAGGCTGAGTTAATGTCATTTTTCTTATTTTTCAAATTGAAAAGGAAATTGAAAGTTCTCTGTTTTTTCCAGTCAAAATTGACTAACACTTTCAGTCTCCTAATAAGACCCCTTGTTGTATTTTGACTCTACTTGCCCTTTGCTTTCTTGTTGGTTCTTGTTATTCCCTGTGATATTTTCTATTTAACTAAAGTTTCACATCGTCACTTCCAAATTGCTCTTGTGGTTTCCTGGATTGCTTCGATGCATTTCACAAGGATTGGTTTGACTTTTTTTTTAAAAAATCCTTGCCCAACAATGGATCATTTTGACTATGTCACTGGGGATCAAGCTTCTGACCAATATCTATATCCAAAGGCTGATTTTCTTTTTTTTTGGTCTTTCTGATCCATTCTTGAACCCAGAACTTGCTTTGTTTCTCTCTACTATAGAGGTGAAGTGCTATTGTTTCTACTATGTGTTCACCGAAGTCAAAGTTATTCTCCTTGCATATATATACATGCATTTGGTCTTCCAAGGCTACCTTGCATTTGACACAATGACTGGATTTGTAAAGGTCTCCTCTCTGTTCTTTGAGTTTGGCCATGGTTAGCATTTCTTGAGTTCATGATTTTAACTTGAAAGTTCTTTGTTGGTGGTCTTCAAAACTTGTAGCCCACATCTTTTATTAACTTATATGCTTGTACAGGAACTCAAACTGTATAATTAAACCACTATTTTATATATAGTCAACAAGTAATTATACATATATAAAATAAACCTATCTATATAAGTAACTATAGCTATTTTACCTTTATATATAACTACTATCTATTCGGAAAATATGTAATTACTTTTTAATTTTTTTCAGAACAATTTTACTTACAAAAAGAGTAGTTGATTATTAGGCCATCGAATTTTCTTTATCCTGGACTTCTCAGTTATTTCTAAGTCCTTTGGAGTGGTCTGTAGATTTCTCCTTCCACCAAGACCTCCCGATAATAAAGTCTGTGAAAGTCAGCACAGCCACATACTTGAATTCTTGAATAGATGCCTCAAATCTATAAGGTAGAGGAACTGGGTTTTTCTTGATTGATTTACCATTCCTTCCTTTAGCAATATGCTACTGGTTCAATATCTTTCTTCTTATTATCTTATTCAATAATGTGACCATGTTAAGAGATAATCTTACTCAATTTTAGACATTCAGTCTCATCACAATCCAGTATAGAATTAGCTTGAAACACTCCTTTTCATGAGACAAGCTATACTTGGAAACATTAGTTATTATACAGTTATGCCAATAGATGTCGATCATTACCTGCTTATCAGAGATTGTCCCTAGAGGATTTAATTTTGGCTTTTGTGTTGTGACTTATAGAGTGCTAACCACTGTACTATGGATCCATAGGTCTCTACTTATGGTTAATGATGGGTTCCTAAAGTATTTAGTATATAAAATTTTACAAATCACTTATGTCTTTTTTTGAAGGACAAAATTCATAACTCTTTATTTTAATAGAAACAAAAGTCAAGAAATACTATAAATCAATGATTTGCATAATGGAGAACAATTGTGAGTAGTTTTTTTATAGTTATTAATTTAAAAATTTTAATGTTTTTTAATGAGTACCATTTAATTTTTATCCCTGTCTCCCTCTTTAGGAACTTATTTTTATCTATAACAAGAAAGTTCTATAAGAAAGAAGAACTAATAATGTAATACTTAAAATCTTTTATATTGAAGCATATCTATAGAAATTATCTATAGTGGAAGGGGACAAACATCAAGTTATATTTCAAAGTATCTGTTCACTATTTCTTCTCTCTTATAGTTGCTCAAAATTTTTTTTTGATTTTTTGAGAAATTATGTTTACTCAGTTTGACTCTGAATTTTAGGTAATACAATCCATTGCAAAATATGATTGGTAGATATGAAATATATTAGTATCTTAATATAAACAAGAATCTATTGATCACCTTACATGTTCTGATAATATCATTGGTGATAGGAAGAATTGATTGATATCCTATTCTTACTCTGTTCCTCCAATTGGGTTAACTTATAGACTAAGTACTATAAAGTCAATAAAATATGAGTAACAAGTTCTCAAGTAATAAAAAAGCTATTATTTGTTTAAGCTAAGGTTATTCTCTCTTATCATTCCAATTAGACAAAGTTTAAGACTAAGGTCACCTTTTTATCCTAGTTAGGTAATAAGATTGAATGGTTTCTAGTCTATGTTAAACTTCAACTCTTTGGTTACAGTTGAGAATATATTTTTCTAGAAGTTGTTGAAGAATATTATAATCGATGAGAATCTCCATTACTTTCAAGACTCTTCTATTATTATAAGGCAAAAGGATTATTGGGAAATCTAGTTTTTTTGAGTAATAGAAAATGTATATCAGTAAAATTCCTTTAACTAGATACGGTTACTAAAAGATATTATACTAAAACAATATGGCTCAGTTTCTATTAAGTCACATAAGAACCTGGGATCTATTATAAGTCACCTTTCTATTATAGATAAATAAAAAATCACTATCCAAAGAAGGTTGGGACAAAGTATGTACTGGAAGTAAAGGCTTCCACTAGGTAATAAGTTTCCTTAGATGATATACAAGAAGAAAATCAAGATCAAGAATGAATAAGTTTTTCAGATGGTCAGAAGAAGAAAGAATATCTCAATTGAGTATTTTTTATTGAGAAGAAGTCTTAAGAAACAAATCTTTAAAGAAAGCTGAAGAATTTTATTTTTATTTTTCTTTTTATTTTCTTATATATCCACTTGGATATTTTTAGATATATTTTTCTTCTTTTTTCAACCCATCCTTTTGTAGTTTTCTATATTCCAGCAGCTTAATATAATATATGGTAGTAACAACCTGCTGACAATTATGCAATGAACTAGGAGGGTTTTTACTTAAAAACACTGTGGAATAAAATATTGTCCTCAAGGTCAAACTTAGAGACTTTTATGTTTACGATAAGTTGGTTAAATAAAATGAAAGTAGTTTAGTTGTAGTATTTATCATACTGCTCAAATAAAAATGTACTTATGTTTTCAATTGATTAATAAACTTACAATCTAGCCTGGTTACGAGTACTCAAAAAAAATTATAATTATAATAAATAAATAATTATTATAATTTTTTTAAAAAAATTATTAACTTGAATATATTTTTATAGATTGTTATTTTTTATCTTTTTTTTTTAATTTATTAATTTAGCAATTTATTGTTTTTTAAAGCAATCAATATTAATAAACTGTTAATAATAATTCTAATAGAAAAGGGTATAGTACTAATCTATCAAAAAAAGTAAAATATTGCTTCTTAAATTGATCTAAAGTACCTGGTTGAGATTTTGTTTTGTTTAATTTGAACTAGCTTAGCAAACTCCTAAATAATGTACAATGATAAAAACCTCCAATGTTACTTTTTATATTTCTATTATATTAAAATTCCATATAGTGTATACAGTATATTGATATCATTTTTAATTTTCATAATTAAAATTTAGTTTTAAAGTTCAACTTGAGCTATAAGCAATAAATATGTGATGTTTTTAAATTCTTTATTTTAAATAGTATATAACTTTACAGAATATTAAGTACAATAAAATAGATTTCATGCGAAGCGTTAAGTCTAGGTTCTTTTGTAATTGAGAAACTCTAAGGTAGAATTCTTCAAATCGAATCTAAAACTCTTTC
>CAJVPT010004908.1:0-12838 GCA_910592055.1 Acaulospora colombiana | reverse complement strand
ATAATAGTTTAGCTATAGTATGTATCATGCTGCTCGAATGAAAATATACTTTTGTCTTCATTTGATTAATAAACTAACAATCTAGCCTGGCTACAGATACTCAAAAAAATATATATATATATAGAATATCAATTAATTTATAAATTGTCTTTTCACTAATCCTCATTTTTTCAAAAATTTTCTTCTTTGATAATTTTCTTAAAAAATTTACAAAGACACTTTTAGTCAAGCAACAAAGATATAGCAAGCTTCTAAAAGATAAAATAAAAAGCACTTTTCAAAATTAACTTAAAGAAAAAAGACATTTTTTACTATATACTCTATATTTAATTTATAAAACTTTTGAGAGAAAAGAAAAAGCTATAGAAAACCTGAATTACAGTAAGATTATAGAACCCGACATCAACTTTCCAAGCTTCTAATCAAGTTAGTATAGAGTAATTATCTTTCTAAACATTAGAAAAAACCTTGTAAACAATAGTTACAACTGATAAATCAGTTACATCTCAAAGTTTGCAAAAATCCAAGAGGATATCAGAAATCTAAGCAATAGTTAAAAAAATACCAGACATTAACAACAATATATAAACACAATATATTATATTACACAAATATATATATGTTCCTTTCATTCCAGAATCCTAATAAAAACAAAAATCAAATACAAAATATCAGTTTACATATTTAATTAACAATGTAACAATAGATCAAATAGCTATAATACATAAAGAAAAATAATATAAACTAGGTTATGACTTACATATTTAGATATAAAAGTACAATAAACAAATAAGTAAACAATAATATATAAAGAAAAACAAGATAGACTTAATTGAGATTGACGTATTTAGATATAAATAGTATAACAAACAAATAAGTAAACAATAATATATAAAGAAAAACATAACAAAACAGGCTTGATTGTAATCGACATATCTAAACATAAATAGCACAACAAATAAATAAGTAAACAATAATATATCCTATTTTAAATAAAATAACATGTTAATTACATAATATCATAGTAATCAAAGAATAAAAAATAATCTAAATTTTAGAGTAATAAAAAAAAAAGCTATTAAAGGTTTTGAAAAAAATAGTTTCTAATTAAGACTTTCAATAGGAACTATAAGAAACAAAGAGAAAAAAAACTCTTTCTTGAAAATTTCAAAATTAAAAAAATTTTCTTTTTAGGCAAAAAACATAAAAACTTGTTTTCAACTACAAGAAAGTGCCTCATGCAACATGGCCTCCACAAGGCAACTGAGAAGCCTGGCAAGGCAAACAACACCAGAGTATAATATTGACAAGCTAAGCAAGAACAACAGCAGGATCTTGAAAGTAAAAGCGACAACATCGACATCCCAACTCAGACACACTCCTCTCGGAACCAAATCAGCTCTTTCCAAAAAACCAACAGACAAAGGAAAAGGAAAGAAATTGAAGAGTCCAAGGACACAAGCAGAAGAAATGGAAATGGAAGAAGCAAGCCAGGTAATTGAAAACACAGAAAGTATCATCAGCAGTAGAACGTTATCTCCTTACATAGTTGAAGTATCAAAAAATAGAAGCATCACAGAGTCCCAAACAGAAGACAAGCAACTTGGTATTACTGACCAGACAGGCTACAGCTATAGGGATCAAACAGATACTTTGAAGAGACTGTTTACATCAAGAGACACTCAAGAAAAACAAGCCTTCTCCAAGCCATAAAAGGTATATATCGATCCAGATCAGGTACCAGGACAAACCACCGGGAAAAAAATTGAACTAGTGAGATGAAAAATGGGACACCTCTCCTTCCTGAAGTATGTGAAAATAGAACATCCAATTGGAAGACTGCAAATCACAACTATTTTTAGCAATCAGGAGGATGTGCATAAAGCTTGCACAATAGAACTTACAGACTATAAGGGCACCAAATTTAGAATGATCGCTCTATTAGGTTCCCAAGACAGCAACTCCCACACCATCAGGGTATGTAACATCTCACAACACTTTATCAAAACAGACTTGGCAGAGTTTTTTGATAAACAAATCAGTATCGATTATATTACCTTGCAAAGAGCAGGGTCTTTCCAGACAGTGAATATAATGTTCTCCAACACATCGGATTATATAGAAATCAGCCAAGACTGGGTTCTCACAAAAGGACTCCACTTATGCAGAATATTTTTCTATTACAGGATACATGAAGTTAGAGAACAAAGGGAATGCTTCAGCGCAACATTAACCTCCCTGCCTCCAGACACTACAGCAGTAGACCTGGCAGTCACTATTATGAGTATCAAGGCCAAGTTGGCATACATCCCCAGAAACAACAACAATTGAGCCAAGAGATTCGCAGTTCTCATCTTCCAATTCAGGGAAGAGATGCAAGAGGCGAAATCAATAGCCCCAGTGATTCAAGGAATCCAGACACAGTGGATAGACTGAGAGACAAGATTATGCCTCATTTGCAACTCACCAGAATACAACATGCATACATGTCCCAACAGCACTGAATCCCTTCCTCCAAGGCAACAAACACACCAATAGGTTCAACAACCTAAGAATGCCACCACCACCCAGGTACAGAACAAATCTCAACCACACTAACCATAGGAATTTCAGAACAGAAGACCCAAGAAGCTACGCAAACATTTTGAAATATAGAAAGAATCCTAATAACAACAACCTCGATGACAACATCTGGCAAGCCCTATCAACAATCCAGAGGGAAATCAAAGAGATAAAGAACTCTCTTCAAGACCTGAATGAGAGAGTAGATGCTCTAGAACAAGAGTGCACAAACAGATACCCAGAAAGCATAGGTGAACTTATGGAAGCGCTAGAAGAAGTCACTCCCACTGAAAGCAAAGAGCAAGTAGCAGGAACAGGCATTAAGATCCAAGACATCAAAAAAACACAGGAAGCATACCAGCAACAGTTTAACAAAATAAGCGCAATGATGGAAGAAACAATCAATCTTTTCAAACTATCCCAACAGACAGTTTCACTAGGGTACAACCCTCCCACAATAATATGATAAACATAACTCAACAAAATCCTTAGAAGAGAGAAAGTAATAAAACAAACAATACAACTTCAAACTCCCCAACTTTCCACGAACAGTCAACCCAAAGCAATAGCAAACATACAAACAAAATAAATCACAATAAAATAGCAATAGCCAACCATCCCATCTGGACAATAATAATATACAACATAAGAGGCATAATAGATGTGAACAAATGCAAACTATGGATGGAATATTACTCAGAGAACAGTTGGGAAATTGTCATTATAACAGAACCAAACAGAAACATAAATCAGATCAAACACTGGAAACAACTAGGATACCAACTAATAACTTCAGTAGATCCAAGAATAAAGATCAGACATGGGGTATGCATAGTGATCTATGAAGATATCGCATGCAAAATATACAAGAAACAAGAGTTAGGGAAAAGGGCCATAGCAGTAAACATGGCATTCCCAGGTAAACACAAGATAAGGGTAATAGGAGTGTACCTCCCACCGAGAAACAGTGACAGGAAGGAAAAATCCATAATAAAAAGCATCATAAAAGAATAGATTACACAAGTAAAGAAAGAGGCAACACTAGGAGGTGACTTTAACATCACATCCAATTCTCTATCGACAAACGACACATCTCAAGAAAATCAAATAACTACCAACCAAAGTCAGACCTGCTGGAATAGTTAATTACCAAGAATTTTGAAGACATCTTCAAAACACATAACCCAACACAAGTGGCATACACATGGGAAAACAGCAGAAGAGCGGCAAGCAGAATCGATCAAATATGGTATGGCCCACAGAGCATATGGCAATCACATAATACAGTAGATCATCCAGACTCCCTGCACAAAAGTGACCATAGGATAATAATGACAAGAATTGAAGTATGGCAGTTAGAGAAGCAAAGAAAACAAAACATTCATAGGTGAAATCATAGGTATAACTGACATAAAGTAGACACTAAACAATAGGAGCTTTTCAGAGATGAAATCGAATCAAGGATACAAAAGAAGAATATGAAGAATCAAGAAAACATAAACAACCTTTGGAATAGCTTCAAGCAATACATCATGGAAGCAACAAACAAACACATCCCTAAATTAAAAAACTGAAGGAGAACCAAGAAACCAGGGGAGTTCCCAACAATGTATAGAAAGATCGTGAATATTCAAATACTATCAGAAATGCTCCAGAGACACATCAATACTCCCAACACACAAATCGAACAATTGATCCAAAAACAAATAAGCAAATTACAGGAATTCTTCCCAGAGCTAGTGATAGAACTAAAAGAATGACAAGTGAAGCACCTCCAAAACTATATAATCCAGTGAAAGAGGATATGCAAAGAATACATAGTAAAATATACGACAGTAGTCAAAATAATTTTCAGACACCACAGGAGCAAAGAAATTCAACAATACACAATGAGAAGGTAACAATGGTTGCAAGACAACAAAAAACAAAAGAATAAATAGCATTCTAAAAAAACTGAACAGAACCATAATAATAGATAAACTCATCACAGAGGAAAACAATCAAATAGAGATTATTACAAATCCAGAGGAGATCAAACGGAAAGTGGCAGAGCACTTCGCAAAATGAACCCGACGCAGAAAAACCATACTAGTAGAAAACATATCCAGATGGGCACAGCAATATTTATCAGATAAAAGGATTCAAAAGAAATGGTATGATAAACTCACCGAATACATCACCACACAAGAATTAAAAGAAGCGATAAAAGACAGAAGTTCCAAATCAATACTGGGATCAGACAACATTCCCTATATAGCTTACAAACACCTCAGACCCAAAACACTAACATGGCTCACCAACTTATACAACAAGATTCTTATACAAGGTGAAACATCAAGGAAATGGAGCACAGAACATATATACCCTATATCAAAACCCACGGAATAGAACAACAAAATTGCAATAACCAGACCCATCACTCTACTTATAGCAGAAAAGAAGATATTCACAAAGATCATTAGGAACCGCATATCCCAAATCTGTAAAAAGCACAATATTCTCAATGAGTTCAATTAGACAGCCTTATCTGGAAGTAGCACCCAGGGTCCTATTCACATAACAAACTTATGCATAGAGCAAGCACACAAAAAGAAGAAAAAATTATGGATTTTAAGCCAAGACATGGCATAGGCTTATGACTTAGTCAACATAGAAATGCTGGGCCATGCTATAAGACGCATCAAAATACTACTGAAAATAATAAACATTATTCAAAATCTACTCAAAGAAAGAGAAAACCAGGTCATAACAACATACGGCCTCAGCCCAAGCTATAGAGTACTAGATGGAATTGATCAGGAAAACACAATCTTCCCCTGCTATGACGCATTTTCTATGGTCCACTCCTCATAGAAATCAGTAGATTAGGAAGAGATTATAGATATACAACAAAATTTAGAGTAGACATTAATAGGCCATATAAGAAAAAACACCTAGAAGTAAAGGCTATAGTATACATAGATGACATAACATGGCTGGTAGACAACCCAGAAGAAATGCAAAGAATATTAGACATTGCAACAGAATTCTTTGATCACAATGACAACGAAATCAACCCTCTGAAATCACAATTAATTATCATCAATGGGCAGCCTGAAGACTTTGAGAGAAGCTTCAAGCTCAAAGGAGAGACAATAAGAGGTAGCAAGTCAGGTGTATCAATGAGAATGCTTGGAATATGGCTAGACAGTTCAGGAAAAAAGGGATATCAAATGCAGCTCATAGGGGAAAAAGTAAAGAAAACCAGCAAACTAATTGGCTGGAAGGCAATCACAGATAAACAAATGCGATACATAGTAAATCATGTACTCATGCCAAGTATAAAGTACTTGCTCAATGACATAGTATTTCCTAAAAGCGAATACAACTTCCTGATGGGTAAAATTGCAAAAAAGTGCAAACACAGGTATGGCCTTGCCAATACAATTCCCAATACTCTACTATACAATCATATAGAGCACAACCTGAACCATATATGGGACAGACAACTTCAACTTCATTCAAGGACATGGCCACAAAGAATAAAAAACAAGGGAACTTTGGAAAAAATTTCCAGGATGGGTCTCCAAAACTTACAGAATATATTCTGGTTAACCAACACAGTGACAACACACCTCACCTAACCATTCCTCAAGGCTGGACAAAACCTGAATCATGATGTCCTCTGGATACTGAGGAAATACAGCTTCCAATTTCAACTAGAGTCAAGGACTGAAACCCTCTCAAAGATAGAAAAGATAGACAACACAATTGAAGAAACAATACCAAGTGCAATATATCATTAGCATAGGTAGACATTAAGAAAACATAACCTCATGTTCATAGGGCAGATCATCAACTCAGCAGGAACACGACTACTACACTGGAGAAAACTAGGGACTATAAACAAAATAAAGAAAAGGAACACGCCAAAATGGTACAAAGAAATTACAGAGAACCTTATAGCTACAGCTAGTGTACTAGATAGAATAGAAGATGAGACAAGCAACTATCAAATATATAGTCAAGGCAGACCCCTAGTGATGGAAAACTCACACCAACCATACTGGGGAGCAACACTGAAGCAGAATAAGGAAGTCAAAGGCAGGAAAAAAGCAAACACAGTCCCAACACAATAGTTTTTAAACATTATTCAAGAATAGGAAAGCCATTACCACTGGAAAAATGCACCAGATGCTCTATAAATAAGGGAAGAGACACACTGGCTGAAACATGCATATTTGTAGCAAAAAAACAGAACATTATCCAGGTCCCAGTAGAAAGAACAAGCACCTCATCAAAGAAAAACAAAGTCAGCTCCACAAACACCTTACGCTGTAAGATGTCACCAGGCTTCACTAAGAAAGAGCTAAAAAATCTCACTAAAGTTTCTTCCTTAGATCAAATCTCACCACAGGTTATAATAGACAGCAGTAACCTAGAAACAACAAATATCAGCAAAATCTTCAAGCTGAGTAGAGAGGAACCGAAAACCCTGACAACAATTCAACAACACTGAAGAACAGTCAACATGTCATAATATACACAGATGGATCAGTGTCAAATCATGGCAACAGACCCTATATAGGGCTAGGCTGGATTATCAAGGACAGGGAAGGAACAGAACACACATTCCAGGGATAAACACAACTTCATGCCTCATCCACAAGAGCAGAACTGATGGCCATAACTACAGCAATAAGCGCCCTGAGCAAAAACACAACAGTCAATCTCTACATTGACAGTCAAGTTGCAATAACCAACTTAACAGAAGCCATGAGCACCAATAGACTCAAAACAAGGAAAAAACTGAGCCAGACAATCACAGATACCTTCATCTACATTAGGGAACAACAAAGTCTAAACATCACAATTCATAAAGTGAAAGTACACACAGGCATTCCTTTCAATGAGAAAGTGAATAGACTTGCTAGGATCGATCCCACCTCCCCAGACATAAGACCTAACTGGAAACTCATCAATATAAAACAACCTCACAGAGAAATGGCACCAATAAATATAGTCTGGGATACAACACAAATAAATATACCATGCAAGAAACTAGTAAAACAAGTCAATAAAGCCATCAGGCTAATTAAATAGAAATTACTAAACAGGACACAGAACAGGTTCACAGATGAAGACTACAGAAACATCTACTGGGAGCATACATTCAACAGCTTACACCCATCTGAAATGAACAAACACACAACTTCACACAGAGACCACTATATGAGGAAATTTAGTTTCAATCTTTGATACGAAGAACTTCCAACTAGGACCAAGCTACACAATAGATATCCATTAATTTATAAGAAGGTGAAATGTCACAAATGCAGGGAAGTCGAGGATACCACATACCCATTCCTATGTAGCAACAATATAGAGACACTAAGGAAAAACTTTCACAGGATTCTTATCAAACATATATCAATACATATTAGCAAAGAACATAAAAAAAGTTTCAAGGAAGTCATATACAGACAGATACAACTAGCCAACCCCAGAACCATCAAACTCCTCATCCGAGAAGCGGTACTGAAGAAAATATCAGAGACACTCAACTCAATCATGATCAACAATAACAAAGTGACAGAAACAGTCATGAACATGATGAGAGCATGGAAGAAACTACTGTATGACATATGAACAAACAGGTGTGAGGAAACCCACAACTCGAAAAACCTTCAAGGATCAACCAAACAATACAGACACAAAACAAGCAAGGCACAGAAAACTACAAAACACACAGATCAGATTACAATATAATAATCTCTCTTAAACCTAACTGGAATAGTAAACAGATATATTAATGAGTATATAAAATATCAAATTAACATTTTTATTATCTTATCCTTCTACATGACAACTAGCATGGCCTTGGCATGTTAGTTTCTTCTTCTGAAGAGGAAGGGCAACAGGCCGTGAGGTAGCATACAGCTTATCGAGTTTGGTTATTACTGAATATATATCCTTGTATTGCATATATCCTGTACAAATATAATTTGGAAAAAATAATAAAACAAGGCTGAGCCAGTTAAAAAAAAAAAAAAAGAAAAGAAACAAAGATGATTCAATATGAGTTAAGATCAATAGAAGCTATTTAACCCTATATTTATACAAAAACAATTAATATATTTTTAATATTAGACAACATTATTAGCAATCTATTAAGAATAGATCCCAAAATTCTAGCAAAGAAATATTTATTGTGACAATATATTTTCATTTTCTGGGAAAAAGAACAAGGCAAAAAAGAAGACCTTGAAGTATCTATACTAGAAGAAAAAGTATATAATATATAGACAAATAAATTAGCAAATTATTTATCAAGCTTTATTCAAGAAGAGGTTGTGATGATAGAAAGTATCTGGATGGAGTTTCAACTACCTTCTATAGAATATAAAGAAGAAACATTCATTAAGGAAGTAATAATGGAGAATAGGGAAACAGTAGAACAAATCAAAGTTAAAATAGAAAGGTTAAAAGAAATAGCATAAGCAAATTGTATTACTGATAATATTTCTTACAATATAAGAAATAGAATTCAAAGTTTTATAGTAAATCTATTCTTCATCAAACAACAAGGCTTAATTAAGATGAATATGCTTTAGATAATATTATCAGGAAAAATAATGAAGAAGGAATCAAGTATCTTAAAGGAGTATTAAGAATACCTATGAGAATGAATTCTTTTAAAACTGAATTTATCAATAGTAATCACTGAATTATATTTGACTTTGATAAAGAAGAGAATGTAGTAAGGTGTTTAGAATCTATTAATAAAAAATAAGAAGAAAACTTCACCAGGAAATTTTTTTGATAAAGATCTTTGAAGATTTTCAGAAATAAAACTCCAGAAGTGTTTCATTATCATTAAAAGTCTCCAGAGTAAAAATTTATATATAGAACTTCAGAGATTTTTGAATGTTTTAAATTTTAATAAAATAATTTCATATTATTATTAAAATATTTATTTTTAAAAATTTATTTATTGAAAATTACTTTTTTTATATATTTTTATTAATAATTTATATATATATTACTCATTATCAAAGTAGACTTTTCTATTCCTATATTTTCTAATTGCAATTTTGAATCATTTTTATCATTTTTTACTTCCTCCAGAGTACTTTGAATTTTAATATCTTTCTACTTATGCATTTCTTAATCTTCTTCACTTGAATTGCCTTCTATAAATCTGATTTTTTTTTTTTTAATTTTTTTCTAAAATATATTATTAGTAAACAAATAACTCTATAATACTTCAAGAATTTTAAAACTTACCTTATTTTTTTTTATTTTACTTTTAATTAATACTTCATTAATTAAAATACTATCATTACTCAAATTTAGAATTGTTTGATATATTGTGATAGCAAATGCAACTTGTTCCTCAGAAGCATTATTTTTGACCAGATTTTTTCAAGAATGTGCATCATCACACTTTGGTTTTTCTCCCTAGAATAGGCATGAAGATTTTTGAAGTACTTCCAGATTTTTTGCAATTTTTTTCAGATCGTAATTTTGGTAGTAGTTACATTTGTATGGATTGTATCCAGGAAGTTTTTGTCAAAGACTGAAAATATGGCATCCCAAATTTTTGAAGCCATGGTTTCTTGAAGCAATCAGTGTTGTCTCACAAGCTATTAAATAAATAATGTTGTTAATAAATTTATTTATATTATTACTAACTGCAATAATTATCACTTGATAAATATACTTTCATAATATATCTTCCAACATTTTCTTGTGAGGCCTTTGAAGAACTCTAAATGTTTTTGCTGAAAATATTCTTTTATATGTTGACAAAAATCTTCAGGATCTGTATATATTTTTTCAAAAAAGACTTCTTTCATGATACTCTTGACCAATGCTATTATAGAATCCAAAATGTTATTGAAGTTCTTTGAAGATTAAAAATTAAACCTTACCTTAATAAAATCTTGTTCAGTGATTAAATGTTAACTCATATAAATTTCGTTTTCTAGATGAGTAACCTTATCCTCAACAGCTTTTTGATATTCTAATAACTGATCAATTTTCTTATAAAAACTTTCGTGGAACTTCAAAAGCCTTTCAATTACTAGGTTAGAAACTAAATATATAAATTAGTATTTATTTAAATAGTTATATTTTTTTTAATATACCTAAAGATTCTTCAGAAAACCTCTTAGTAGATGAAGATTCTAGAATATAATTGAAGAATCTTAATTACTTCCAGAGTGGCTCTGTTTCTATTTCAGTTTGAGATGTTGGTCTTTGTTCTTCAGCTTGATCCGAGGTACCAAGAGTACTTTTAGGCTTTTTAAAGAGCTTCAAAGTACTTTCTTGTTATTTTCCAGAGCTTGAATCTGAAATTATTTGTTGAAACATGTTAATATGTTTCTTTTCTTTTATTTAATATTAATAAAAAAGAATGGACTTTAGAAATCTTATATAACACAAATCTCAAGAAGTTATGTCATATTATGACTATATACTGTATATCTTTTTTTTTTTTTTTTTTTTTTTAACCCGCAATCATGTCACAATGGCATGTTTTTATTGAAAAATTGAAAATAAATTTACAATATTTTACAGACTTTTACAAAGTAACTAACTCGTTTTCATAAAAAAGTACTCTAAGTCAGATTTTGGAAACAATATTTCACTCCCCTAATAGATTGATAATAACCTCTATCTACCAGGATTATTGTCAACAGTTTGTTACTATTGATTGCCCAAAAACCAATAAATTACTAAGTTAAAAAGGGAAAAAGGGAAGAACGATTGGGAAAAGAGGACAATTCAGGGTCCACCAAAAAAATCCAAAAATAAAAACAACCTCTTCTTAAAAGAAATCTGTCTGATTGGAATAGTCTTCTTGCTTCACTTGAACCTCAGAAGAAATCTTCTTTTTCACCATCTACAGCTTCGAATGAGTCAATTCAACTAGTCTTTCATTTAAATAAGTACCAGATTGGGATATCTCAAGAAAAGCATTTAGACCTTAGCTTTTTTTCATTAAAGCTTTGTCACTACTTGAGGAACTTAAGTAAGAGACAGGAGTTTGCAATCCACATTACCTATCACTTGGTCTTTTGGTATCATGGAAGTTTTCATTGATAGACTTGAGCTTTTTGGGGATAACTATTTCTATAACCTTTTTTTCAATCACCAATAATATCATTAGAACATGTGAATGTGACCAATAGGAGCTTGTTTACATTCCAAAAACTAATGTGTTTCATATCAGCCAATCACCTTTGGTAAGAATTTGTGCTACCAAAAATTCAGGGTCAAACTGAGGTAGGCAAAATTCTCCAGAAAACCATAAAAGTGATAGCTCTAAGAGGTTCACAAGTAACTGAAAGGGGAAAAATAGATCCTTCTGTCATCAAAAACCTCTATATATCTCTTGCTTCAAAGGTTAAATAGGGGGTTAGATACTTCACAGTCAATTTTTCTTCCTTTGGAAACTTTCTTGTCATTGGTATCAAAGGTGTTACTTGACTTTTCTTGGTCACTTGAAGTCAAGTTTTTGAGTAAAAAGATTTGTAAACAAGAAGGAAAGAGTAAAAGCGACTTTTAAAATCATACTTCAAGTTGTTTTAATGAAAGTATTAAGACTTTATTAGCAAAGAGATATAAAAACTTCTTGCAAACATCTTTTTTGTATATGGTCAGAGAATCAGTGGAAAGAGTTTTTAAAAAAAAATATATATATATATACTATATATATGTATATATATATTTTTTATATTAATTAAATATTTTTAATAAAATTTGTATTATTTAAAAATTTAATATTAAACTAAGATAAGTAAAATTTTTTAGAAAATTATAAAAATAAAAACTCTAAAAAAATAGAAATAGTTAATAATAAAATAAATCTTTTTATTATAAAACTTTTTTTACAATTTATTAATTTTTTTTAAAACTTTTTTATTATTAAAAAAAATATTTTTTTAATTTTTTTAATTACAGTATAATAAACTTTTTATATATGTACTTTTAATAATATATACTTTATATATATTATATATATATACTATTTTTTGAATCTATGAAGCAGACCGACTGGCCAAAGAGGCATTAAAGCTACCAGAAATAGAATGGAAGAGTCTCAAATCAAGCAAGATACTCACAGAAACTATGTGACAAGAAGAAGTAGTAGACAATCCAATACATCAGTTCATCAAGCAAATTAATAAAAGGTCAATGGCTCTATCATGGATACAGCAACACAGAACAGAAACAAAATGGCATCACCAAGTTCACAAGCATCAAACCTACTCATGGGATCTGGCATGGG
>CAJVPT010004907.1:0-12838 GCA_910592055.1 Acaulospora colombiana | reverse complement strand
GAATTGGCACATATAATGTCAGAGGGATCTCAAATATAACAAAACAACAAAACCTTATTGAAGAGATACTATTACAAGGAATATACATATTGGGGTTATACAAAACAAAACTAATACAAGTCAATGCACAATGAGTATTCAACAATCAAAAAGATTATAAATACTTTCATAATACCAACAAAGATATACTATTTGAAGCAAGAGTTAGTCTTTTAATTAGAAAAGATTTGAAAAAAAAGGTTGTATCAGTAGAAAAAGAAAAAGGATACATTATTGCTGCCAATATACTTATGAAAAGAAAGAAGATTTGCATCATATAAATCTATATTCCTTCCGATAAACTAAGGTGTAAAAGGATACAGAATAAGATAACTAATTTTATTAAAAGAAAATATAAACAAGGCTTTTACACAATAGTAATGGATGACTTTAATGCAATCTATAACTCATCAAAGAATAGAAAGTCTTCTTCCAAGCAAGCTTAAGACCATCATGATGACCTGAAATTCCATTATTTAACTTTCTTAATGAATGTGATTTTATAGATATGCAAGCCACATAGGAAGGCAAAGAGAAAACTCCAACAAGGAAAAGCTAACAAGTAGTAGTAGAATAGATTATATTTGAATTTCTTTTAGTTTAACAAATTATCCACTACTTCAATTCAATAATCAAGATATAGATGATATTATGAGAAGTGATTATACTATGCTTTTAATAACACTACATGACAAAGATCTTTTCATAAGAAGCAGAATCACAAAATTCTCTATAGATATATCAAGGAGAATTGATATAAAGGAAACATCTTCATCACAATAGCAAGTCTTTTGAGAAAGTGTAGATTACAAATTTAAAACATCATTAGAATCTTTGTTTCAAGAAAAATCAAATCAGGATAAAAAGGAGGATCAGGCAAACAAACTGTGGGAAACTTTTGAGAAACTGCTATGTAAAGTAGCCTTTAACAAACTAACAACAAAGAAAATACTTCAATCAAAAGAAAAACATTACAAACATAATGCTGAATTTATTAGTTATAGAAAAGTACTATAACTTAAAGAACTTTACAACAAAGCAGAAACATCAAAAGAAATAGATAAGCTATAGGCCCTTAGCTTAGCTATAGAAAAACATAATAGTACTCACAATCCAAATCATCAAATTGAAAATTATTGCATCCAGTATAGTATCTCTAATATGTCATGGAAATCCTTGAAAAAGATATCCAAAATACTATAGAAGGTTTCAAATTTATATGTCAAAGATTGGAAGCCAAAAAAACAAGAGATAGTATTAAAACTGCTCTAGAACAGAGATGTGATGATTTGAGAAACAATTAGAGATAGATGGTCAGCTCTCTAATCAACTGAACAAAAAGTAAAATAATATTAGATAGGGTTAAGATCAAACAGAGGAATAATAAATATATCATAACACAAAAAAGATAAAATAGTAAAGGAAATAAGACAGTATTATCATGAGGTCTTCAGAAAAAGAAATGCTAACTACAACAGTTTACCATAAGAGTAGAAAGAAGAGTACAAACCAAGAGAATATATCCAAACAGCTTGATATAACAAACTACTCGAATCAATTTTACAAGAAGAACTAAGTGAAATGCTAAGAACACTTTCCAACAATAAAGCTTCAAGAAAATCTCAAATCAGTTATAAAATAATGAAAAGGTTAAGCCAAGAGGGAAAAAATTTCTAGAAAAGAATGTTAAATAACTTCTTAAGATGAAAAGTTATGTCAAAACAATAGAAACAAAGTCATATATATCCTATAGCCAAACTGAAACCTTGGAGTCGTGAACTCTCAAATACCAGACCTATCATCTTACTAGAGGTCACAAGAAAGTGTTTCACTAAAATCCTTACCAATCAAATGGAGAATATTTATAAAACTAATAATATTCTCAAAGGTCCAAACTATGTAGGGCTATCAGAAGAAAGATAGTAGAACCAATTCAAATTCTTAACAACATTTGTAAAGATGCTATAGAAAACAAAAAGGAACTGTGGATACTTTTTTAAAATACTGCAAAAGCATATGATACAATTAGTCTAAACATGCTGGTAAAAGCAATGGAAAGAATCAAAGCTCCAAAAGGCTTTATAAAGATCATAATGAATCTCTTTAAAAATAGAGAATTCTATGTTATATTTGAAAATGATATCACAGAATCAATAGTAGCTGAAGACAAAATTGACCAAGAGAAAATTATTTCACCTTTACTTTGGAGAATTTTCTATGATCCTCTTTTTTGCAAAATCCAGAATAATACACAAAGAGGATACAAATTGTTAGTTACATGGAACCCTGATCTAAAAAAACAAACTACAAGAAGGCTAGAATCAAAACACACAGCTATAGCCTTTATGGATGATGTAATATGAATAGTAAGATCTAATAAAGATATGGAAATGATCCTGAAAATTGCAAGAATCTTCTACAAAACCAATGATTCTCAAATAAATGGCAACAAATCAGTCCTGGTTACTATTAACAATTCTAATTGCTATTTGGAAAAGGTGAAAGCAGGTACTGAAGAAGAAGTAATCAAAGAGTTCGATAGAACAAAATAGGCTAGATTCTTAGAAATTTGGACAGGTAATCAAAAAACAACAATAGAGCTTAAAGAATAAGTATTTAAAGCGATTAATATAATCACGAGAACCCTTAAATACAAAAAGATGATGGACAAACAAGCTCTCTATATTATAAATAGAGTATTAATACCTAGAATAAAATTCAGAATGCAATATAGTATATTGTCCTGGAAAATATACAACACCTGACAACGGTATACAGAAAACTTTTCAAGAATAAGAGTGGTTTGTATAAATCTATGCCCAACAGTATAATTCACCATCCAAAGATTCATAATTTGAAAAGTATCTAAATGCTATAAAAAGAAATTCAAGTAACAGGACTTTGCAATAGACTAAATAATCCCAGATCAGTAGGAATCCTATCAACTATTAGACTCAAACAAGCCCAGATCAAAAATTGGAAACCACTCAATTTATTAACCTGAAAATCCTTAAGTCACTTAATAGACAAAGGCAACTTTACACTTCAAGTGACCAGAATTGCTAAAGATATGACAATAATATTTCACAGTTGAAAATGACAAGATATATTTAAATGAAAAAAGGGAAATATTTGGATCAGAGAATATCTTATATTAGAAGAATATAAGAAAGCCATATCATTACTTAGAAACAATTAACTAATATACCTGGATCAGCTAATTGATTAGAAAACTAAAAAAATAAGAGATTGGCAAATGCTTCAGCTCCTACAAGATACAAGCAAAGGACCTATTCTAGAATAGTTCCAAATTGTAACAAAAAATCTCTCAGGAGAACAACTAAAGCAACTCATAAGATCCTGGAAAGAAAACTATATGAAATAGGAACCAGAATACTTTAAAATAGAATCTAATCGAGACAAGCAGAAAAAATTGTAGATAATAATGAGAAGCAAAAGTAATCAAGTAATTTGGAAAAAACTAAGACAAAAAAAAAGAGGAAAACATTATTATAATTAAGCCCTTTATAAGTTGTAGTATCAATAATGATCAGGAAACTAATATATAAAAATATCCAGGATGTTCAGAAGACATAACACAAAATAGTGACTGCATCATAAAAAGAGAAATAGATGAGATATATATAGTACCATATCTTAACATGAAAAAGTCCACCAGAAGAACATGAGATTTAAAAATTCTCAACCCTAGGTTAGTACTTGAAAAAAGGATTAAAAAAGTGATTTACAGAGACCAAAACTCATTCAAGATCCAAAATGATAAAGTAAATCATGTGAATATTAAAACCTAGAAAAAATTCATTACCAAAGAAAATATTAAAAAAGTCATATATCAGGATCATTTGATAGCTATACTTCAATATAATCTAGAATCTAAAGAAAAATTAATCTTCTATTTTGATGAATCACTTATTAATTATGGTAAAAAAGAAATGAAGATAAGAGCAGCTTGGATTTAGATTGAAAAAGATAAAAAGAAAAGCAAGTTCCAAATAGGAATAAACAAGTGGCCCTCATCTACAAGAGCAGAATTAATAGTAATTATAATAATACTTCTAGTAGTTCCAATTGAAAGCATGGTAGAGATCTTTACAGATAGTTAGGCATGTATTTCCAAGTGGAAATCTTTAGAAAAAGAAGATCCAAAAAGGATATTCAAGAGATGACTTAAAGAAAAAAATTGATCTTTTTGGATTCACATGGTAGAGTTAATAAAGAAGAAAAATATAAATCTAAAACTAACAAAAGTCAAAGCATACTCAAATAATCTTTATAATAAAGAATCAAATATCTTAGCTAAAGAAGCTCTAAAATTTTTACCAATTGAATAGAAAGACCTCACCTCATGCAAAATTATTATTGAAATCAAGTAACAAGAAATGACTCTAGATGATTCAATTAGATAGTTTATTAAGAACATTAATAATAAAACAATAGCCTATTAGTGGATACAACAAAACATAACAGAGAAAAAATGGAGTCAACAGATTTTAGAACACCAAGCTCATATATGAGACCTACTATAGAAAAGAGTTAAAGATGGGTACACATAAGATATATCTTTTAAATAATTCTAACAAAGAAGCTTCTAATTAAACTGATCAATGTCGAGCTATCTATATTAAGTAAGTTGGCTATAAGAAGATTGGACCTATATAAACAAATGAAATGTATTGCATGTAGCCAATAAGATGAAATTATAAAACACTTGCTAGAATATTCAACCTATAAGAACCAACTAAAAGAGATATAGAATAAAAAAGTAGATAAAATTACCAAAAACTTTAAAGAGTTACTAGGGAAAAGAGAGAGACTAAAGAGAAAAATCTTAGGATAATTATCAATGATCAAGAAGAGACAGAAAAGTTTGACAAGTGGATCTCTAAAGTAGTAGAACAGGCTTCTAAAACTAGTCAGGATATGTTAAGTTTCTATACTGACCTTATAAAAACAGATATTATTCTAGAAATAGCAGACCTAAAGTATCAAGGTAAACATATAGAAAGAATAGCAAAAAAATGAATAATAAAAATGCAAAGAAGAGTCTATAATCAAGTCTGAAAAGAAGTTTGAAATAAGAGATATGAAAAGATAATTGAGTGAAAAAAACACAAGAAATTGATAGAGAGAATAAAACAAAAAGACCTCCATATCTTTCAAGTTGGAAAACTGTACTCCTGAAGAAAAAAGATCCATTAGCTAAAGAAGAAAACCTTGAAGATAAAGACCTTCAAGAAATTCTAACAAGAAAAGTGAAGTATGAATGAAATAGTTTGATTTAAGCTTTGTCAAAATCTCACAAAGTGATCTACAATAGTGATCTACAGGCAATGAAGTTAACAGTTAGAAAGGTCTTTACCTAAACTATTAATTAAGCAATAAATTATTTCCAAAGTTATACTTAGAGTTTTAATAATTCTTTAAAATAGAGATAAATAAGTTAGGTAGAAACTTAGCTTTAGCAATATATTCTTTAATGTAAAGTATATATATGTTCAATAAAGCATACATACCTAGTCTGATAAAGGGTAAAAAAAAAAAAAAATAAGTTGTTACTTGATATGGGTAGATACAAAATCAATATTGAAAGAAAGGAAGTGATGAGCAAGATATTGGATTCAAGTAGATGATAAGTACCTCAGATAGTTGCAAGAAAATAATTAAAATCATGAATGAATAAGTTTTTTAGATGGTAAGGAAGAAGAAGAATATTCCAAGAGGGTTGATTCCTAATAAGAAGCAGTTTCTAGCAGAGGTTCTTTGAAAAACATGGAGCACTTTTATTTTATTTTTTTTTTTCTCTTTATATAATATATTTGTATAGTTTTAAATATTTCTCTTCCTTTTATTTTTTCTTTTTTCTATTGTAGTTTCTTGAAATCAGTTCTTTGAAGAATAATAGGTAGTGACAACCTGTTGACAATGATAGATAAGTTAGGTAAATCTTTATTCAAAACTTATTCTAGAGTAAAATATTGTTTCCAAAATCATATTTAGAAGCTTAAGCTTATTTGAGAATTGAAAGCTATTGATAAGTGAGTCAGCATGAGATTTAGTTTAGCCATAATATAATTATTCAATATATCTCCATCGGTTTTCTTAAAGATTAATAAACACACTAGGTTGACCTGACTATAGGTTTAAAAAAAAAAAAAAAATACTATTGTTATGATATACTGTATGTATTTCTTTACTATTTAATCAATGAAGTTTGAATATTTATTTAAATTTTGTGAGTATTTGAACTTAAACTAATTTATTAATTTAAGTTATTATTTGTAAAACTTTTTTTGATATTTAAAAAAGTATTAATTTGTACTAGCTTAACTAAAAACTTTGTGAAATTAATGTTAAACTTTCAAGAGTTTACTATAATTCAATTCTTTTTTTTTATTTCTCTTTCTAAAAAAAAATTTTATATAATAGAAATTAGTAATTTTATAAATAATTTACACTTTGTAAAATACTTTTAAACTTGTTTTTTTGTAAATTATTTGATTATAAGAATATTTCTTTTTTTTTTCTGGTTGACTTCCCTTTTTCTCAAAAAATAACCAAAAAAGGAAATTTTTGAAAATTTGAAAGAATTATTTATTAAAAAATATAAGTATTAAAAAATAATATAATGTATATTAATTTTAATATAAGAACTAATATAATGTAATGATAAATTATTTAATTCTAGCGATAAACTGGTAATAAAAAGTGGTACAATTCTGCCGTGGGACATTGATGCAACTATGTGATTCATAACTTCCTATTTTCAGCACTGAAAAATCATATAATTTATCGCAAGTACCTAAAAAACGTAGGTTTTTCAAATACCATTTATGATGGCAACTACTAAAACTTCTAACGACGCAGGCTCGAAACAATGGCTAAAGGAAAGGGCTGCCATATGTAAGTAGAAGATGCTTAATTATTTACTGTCCATTCTGATCTTTGTTTATATTGCGTTAAAGCACTTAGAATTTCCTAAAACATCAAAATTCCTTTCATCATTGGGTGGAAACGTTTTTTTACTCTTGACTAGCTGCTGCTCATAGGCGTCAAAAAACTGACCCCGCTGTAGCTCGCCTTATCGAAAAAGCCGATCAATTACATAAAGAACGCACACAACGACACTTACATGATGCGACGGATGGTTCTAATGAGGAAGAACAGGATGCGATCTCGGAACCTCCCGTGATTGTTGAAGGTAGAGACCGTCGTGCGATCATGAAAAAATCTTTACGTCGAAGTATATTGTTTTCATCACTTAATATTTCGACGCCAGCTGAAGACGAGGAGGACGAGGATATTGACGCAATTGTCAATGTACCTCCACCCGAAGAAATAGTCGTCAAAGGTAAGTGACGAGAAGGGAAAAGCGAAAAAGAATCAATTCTCTACAATATATTATGTTAATACTGATTTATTGATAATAATTAAGTCGCTCCCAAAAATTCTGCTACTGAGGAAGGGATAATTTCACCGAAACATGATAAAGGGACAACCGAAGAAGTATATCGTTCTTTCGCAGAATCAGTTCTCGAACAAGGATTGACAACAGAATCTTCGTTGGAGCTTTCATTTGATCTTAAACCGGAGGATATAAAAGAAATAGCAGTGCCAGATTACGACGAAGAGGTAGAGGAGGAGGAAGAAGAGGAGAATCATGGTAGTATAAAATGAATGATTTTGTTAAAAAACTTTTTAAAAAAATACAGATTCGGTTTTTTGATTTCTTGAATCTTATATTTGTTCTTTGACAGATCATGAAGGTGTAGATCAATTGGATCATGATGTGGACGATGGTGGGAAGAATTGTGGGGATTCAAATGCGGAGAATGTGGAAGTTGAAAACCTAGATGAAGATGAATTTGAACACATCGAGAAAGGTAAGTAAACGAGAAAGGGATATACGAATCTTCGTTTATTGTCTTCCAAATATCATCTTTTATTTACGTTATCTATTTGTAGAGGAAACTAATAAAGAGTCATCAATGGACGAAATGGTGGTAGTAGACATTGTTACGACTTCGGAGAATAATGATTGATGTTTATTTAAATTTTAGTGAACTTTCTACTAAATAGACAACACCTTGAAGAATTACTCTTTAGTAATATTTTATAATCCAAATTTCTTTTGAGGTCTGATACATGAAAATATTGGTTTCTCTTGTGCTTTGTGAATGTACATTGTGTTCATATATATTTGGCGGGTTGGTCATACTCTAATGGTACATTAATTCAATCTTTGTATAGCAATTTTTTCTGTTGTAATATTTTTTTTTTTTAAGATTGTTTATATAAAACTGGTCTATTTATTTTTTCGTTCGATAAGTTTCGATCCGACTTCTAAGCATGTATAATTTGGCCTTATGAATGCATATTTTAAGACACAATTACTATATACAATCTTTTGATTTAATTTCGAATAATATTTTATTTATCATGTATTATTGTCTATTACTAAATATGGTTTGATTATTTCAAAATATTTTTTCACTATAACCTAATTAGCATAGTCAAGTTTGTATCACGGGTGTGGACGAAATTGCATTGTGAATTTCCGAACCGCTATAAATTATTGTAGTACGGAAATTTTCAATGCAAATTCACAATGCACTGGTGCTACACGGGAAACACACCCCTGCGAGCAATAAATAGCCACTTAAACCATCTACTGTATTACTCTTCTAAGAATTTTAACCTTTTTCCTATAAATGTCAATCTTGATGCACAATGATTTTTAATCAATTAAGTTTTATCATAATTAATTAACACTTTTCATACGAATGTTCAATTCAAATTGTGATTACGATCAGAGATCGGCAAGTGCTACATGCTTTTTGGAAGCGCTGTACACTATAATCAATTTAATCTGCAGAATATTCCTAAATGAAAATTAAATTGGATAGTTCTATCCGAGGAGTTCAATCAGCTTTAAATAGAAACGACTGCCTCGAATATAATTTGATATTTTCCTCGGCGATTATTTTATGCGGTGCTCGTATCTAATTTTCATTCCAATATCAAAATAACCCCATTTAGGTAATGGAAGCCGTCTACGGTGCAATTGATATTATTATGGATGAAAATTGAAATGCGTTGGATGTGAATTCTAAATAAAAATGAAAACATCAAAACACGCGGAATCATGGAAATGAATAAATCAACAGATCTTGAAAAAATTACCGTGACGTGTATAACCTCACTTGAGTTCAAATCTTAGTCATGATCTTCTTCTTCAATGCCTGGGCATTCCTCTAACAGCTCCTCGGCGCTACCATATTCACATCCACACCAAAAACAATAGTGGTGTTGATCACGTAGATAAGTCTGCACTAAGCAGAACTTTTCTTTTGACTAATGAAACGCAGACATATATGAATAAATAGCCGAACAAACGAATAAAATATAATGATGATCTCAACCGGGAGTTTTTTAAACTCTTCGATTTTTTCCTTTGACAGTGATTCCTCGTTCAAGGTAGAATTGTAATTTCCAGGTGTTTCCTCAATTCGTTCTTCGTCCTCCACATTTGGCCAAAACACATTGTACTTTCAAAGAAATTCGGTGCAAGTTAATAATTGAATAACAAAGTGTAGTTGATTTGGGTTCTCACCTGAATCCCCTATAAAGGCGAAACACGTCAGACTCGTCTATGCCAATCACATTAAGCGTATTAAAGGGAAAGAAAAAAAACATACCTTTCTATTATCTAAAGTTTCACACATTTTCTGGATCTTATGTAATTGTTCTTCAAGTCTTTTGATCATACGTTCTCTACTCATGCGTTCGATAAACGTTTCCTCCTCGATTTTCGCTCGTTTGGCCGCTTTGGCAAGTTCGTTTTGCGCTCTTTTTTTAATCTGTGTAGACATCCCGACGCCTAGTCTGTCTAGGAACAACAAAGGTAAAGAAAGATTACGAAACTATCGGCCGAAAAATGCATACACACATGGGGCTATACCTTGTTTCAGTTCAACTGACAACGGTTCCGTGAGTCCAGAACCATTTGCTTCTTTCCCAAGGGGCTTTCCTTTTTCATAGCCCATTTTCATCAGGATTTTCATTCCGGGAGATTCCTCGTTATCTATTCTCTTCGAGAGACCTTGTTCGAGACTTTCTTTGTCTAACACGTGACGAGGTTTGATGTACCCTGAGTTTGATTGAAGTTTTTTACGTCGACGTTCGGTGTAAGTTTGGTGTTCAGAAGTTGAAGGCGCTTCCACAAGATACTTGGAAGACATGTAATCTTCCGGATCTGAATCTGACATCGTTTATGTATCAATAAGATATGAAACTTCAAAAAAAGGTCATTTTTAATAAACGCAACGGAGGTTACATATATCTCGTGATTGGCTCTACGAATGTCTATATTTTGTTATACTAGATTACTTAAAACCACACAAAATGGTCAGTCGGTTTCCGTGAAAGAAAATGTAATATAGATGAATAAAAATAATTTTGTTTGGAAAAAAAAAAAAAAGAAAAAAAAAAAAATAATACAATAATGATAAAACGAAAATGCTCGATAAAAGTGCATATACTGTATATACTATATATATATATAAGGTTCGCATAAATGAATGACACTATCTACAACCAAAAAATTTTGAAGCAATCATCGGTGAATTTATGAGCTGTTCTACAATTTCAGCTCTCCAAGAATTTTCGAACACATATTTTTGTATTGCCACGGATCACCCGCAACTCTGCGAAATTGTAACCCGTGAACCCCGAGCAATAATGGTACTTTTACAATAAAAATTTCAAATCGTACAACGAGGTCTGTAACATTAGCAGTCGATGGATCATTACCACTGCTGTAATTAAGATTTTCACTATACCTATTGACGGCAGGTGATAGCGAAAGTCGAACTTCGCCATCAGCCGAAAAATGAAGGTCCTGCCCTTGAGCATAACTGTCCCTATACGAAGTTGAAGATGAAGTAGATGCAGCCGAATTTCCCGACGAATGACTATCTCTACGCTCGTGTCGATTAAAGTGAGCGTGATGATGATTTGTAATTTGTTGTTCACCTTTCCCACCATTTGAACTAACAACAGATTTTAGGTCTATGCTTGGTATATGTACGCATTCGAATCCTCCTCGACCTTCACGCCATTTCACGCCAATTCGATCCAGAACCCTTATGAGATCCTGTCGAATGACCGATGGATGTTTTGTCGAAGTCGTCGCCACACTAAATAAACCCTTCAGATAAACCGGTCGAATCCCGGAGTCGGCGGTACCACCGGGTAATGGAGAGTGTGGGGATGAAGATGGTGGAAAATTAAAGTCTTCAGTCTTACGTTGTGTATTAGGTGATACGCTGATGGTCATTTGATTTCCACCCGACGTACTTCGTTGGTGCACCGAACGGGGCGAATTTGTCGATGGGACGTAGCCCGTTCTTTCGTACTGTGAATCAATTGTCGATGATGGCTCAGCCAGTTGAGGCAAGATACCGACGGGAATTTTTGCAGTAGGATTCCTATCTGCGCTACTTCCACTGGGCGTGTGAGATAATCGGTTATTTCCAACGGAGTTTCTCTGTCGATGACGTCTATAGTCTGCCTCTGAAACTGACGTAGCTCTTGACAACATGTGGGAGAGCCTGTGAGAGAGATGGCTGGAGCCATCTCTTTTGGGACCATTTGGCGTTGATCCATGACGTCGATGCTCCGACTGGTTTCTTGGGGAAGATGGTGCCGATGAGGTAGGAGAGATTGGTGGTGAAACGGATTCACGTGGAGAACCAACAATTGCTAAACTCAAGCGTTTCATTAGTCCTCCGCCAGAGCCACCGCCGCTTGATGGTTGTTCACTACTCTTTCTGCCATAATTCAACTCACCACTAACCTCATCCATAGTCTCCTCAGGAATTTCCCCTTCCTCGACTGAAGCTATATTTGTGAACTCCTCTCCACTTGTTCGTGTGCGAGGCCTAGTTCCGGGAACAGTCGCGCGTCTAACTACCGAGCTATTAGCATTGAAGCCAGTATCACTGACATGTGAAGGATCAGGTACGGGAACATGGGGTATTTGTAAGCTGTTGTTCACCTCAGAAAGAGAGGACGACGAACCAAATCTGGGGATACCGCCTTGTTGTATTAAACGTTCTCTCTCAATTTTTTCCTTTACAAGGTAGTAAATTGAAATTAGTGGGTGAACCGCTTGAGTAGGGTCTGCCGTGATAGATCTATCTTCATGGATCGAGCCACTCGAGCCTGATAATTTTCTACGGTAGTACTCAGAAAGACCATTGCTCCTTTTCCTATTATCAAAAGACCCGTGATTGTAATATTGTGTTTTGATTGAACTCTGATAAGAATCACTTTTGACGATAGCTTCCAAACGCCTTTTGATCTCTTGTTCTGTGCCAAACTCGAAACCAGTCATCCGACGAATCACTTCGGGATCTAGGGGAAGTGTAAGAGGACTCCTTTGTGGCAAATAATTTTCAGGAGGACCATCGTAACCCTTGATCATCCACGAATGATTCATCACCTCAGAAAGTGTGGCACGATTCATCGGATTGGTTACAAGCATCCTCGAAAGAAGGTGCTTACAATCTGATATGATATTAAGTTATGGGTGAGGTTAAAACGATAAATTTCCAAAAATGTCAGTAGTAATAAACACTCACCGCTACTCAGCCATCCGGGATATTCAACAACACCTCGCTTAATTTTTGCATGTAAGGCGGGCATGCTTTGGTCATCAAAAGGCACTCTGCCGCAAACCAGGACATAAAGCACAATGCCAAAACTCCAAACATCAACT
>CAJVPT010004906.1:0-12842 GCA_910592055.1 Acaulospora colombiana | reverse complement strand
TTTATACTACTTTCAAGTATTAATTTTTAACAAATAATTAAAAAAAAGATACAAAGAATTAAAAGTGTACAGTTACTTATTAAACAAAGGTCAAATAAAGTTATCAAATATTGAAATAAATTAACTGATGTAATTAAAGAAACAAAAATGCATTCACTTGAAGAAAGTAATACTGATTTGAGAAATCTCACTAAAAGAAGAATAAATGTATATGATTATAGTTGGTATTCTGAAAAGATATTTTTCAGCAAAATATTTTATATTGAATAATTACAATATTAAATATAATTACTTATAGTTAAAAGATTTGTTGAAATATTTGAATAAATATTTGAAATCAATTCAAGCATTTCAGCTAACTTGTAAATAATATCATGATGATTCATATTTCTATAACGTGACTTTATCAGAAGGCTTACCAAATTGGACATATAGTTTGGAAGAAATTTTAGTATGTGAACAAGAAAAAAGAGACAAGAAAAGATAAAAAATTGGTAGATAAATCCAAAAGATGAAAAATTACCAAATATAAGAAATCATTAATATATTCAGAGGGTAAAAAACAAACTGAAGAAAGTATACGAATAGGCAAAATTCAGGGGACAGTTAGGTTAGAAGAAAAAAGTGAAAATCTTGGAAAATATTTGACAAGGTAAATCAATTGGGGTTAGGTTTAAAAGAGTCAAGCCAAGATCTTTAAAGAAAAAAGAAAAGCAAGTAAAAAAGGTGGAAGAGAAGAAAGAGGCAAATGACGAATAATTTAATCAATTGATTTTGTAATTTTTTAATAAATTTTGTAAAATTTGAATTTTTTGTCACAATAATTTTTTTGTTGAATTTTTTCCTGCAGTAATTTTTTTTGCTGAATTTTTTCTGCAATAATTTTTTTGCCAAATTTTTTGTCACAGTATCAATTTTTTTGTTAAATTTTTTGTTCCAGTATTAATTTTTTTGCTGAATTTTTTAACACAATATCAATTTTTTTGCTAAATTTTTTGCTATAGTATCAATTTTTTTGCTAAATTTTTTGTCACAGTATATAAAAATTTTTTTTGCCACTATATTAACAGATTTTATGTCAAAATTTTTTTCATAGTATGCCAATATTTTTTATCAATTTTTTGCCAATATTTTTAATACTGAATGGTAGCAACCATAAATAATTTATCAATCTTTTTATTATTAGATTTTTGTTAAATTTAACAATAATTTGATAATCAAATAACATAATTTCAACTAGTATAATTATATAATATGATTGAAAGGTCACCTAAGAATCTGGGATTCATTATAAGCTATTACTTGATATGAATAAATAAAAAATCAATATAAAAAAAAAGGAAGTGATGAGCAAGAAGCTGGATCTAAGTATCTTAGATAATTATAAATAAAATAATCAGGATCATGAATAAATAAGTTCCTCAGATAGTCAAGAAGAAGAAGAATATTCCAGAAGAATTGATTCCTAATGAAAGGAGATCTTTAATAAAGATCTTTTGAAGAAAATGGAGCATTTTATTTTATTTTTTTATTTTTCTCTTCATATATGTACAATTGTACCTTTTAGATATACTTTTTTATTTTAATTTTCCTTTTCTTTATTGTAGTTTCAAAAATTAGTTCCTTGGAGAATAATTGGCAGTAACAACTTGCAGCAATAATAGGTAAGTTGGGAGGGTCTTTATCCAAAACTTATTCCAGAACAAAATATTGTTTCCATGATTATATTTAAAGGCTAAAACTTTTGAAAACCATTGATGAGCAAGTTGGCATAAAATTTAAATTAGCTATAATATATTTGTCCAATGTATTACAAGTAATTTTGTTATTTATGATTAATAAATACACTATACTGACCTGACTACAAATATTAAAAAAAAAAAAAATAAGAAAAATATATTTATAATTTACAATATTAATAATTTAATAAAATATTTATTAATAATTTATTAAATTATTTACTAATTATTTGATAACTATTTATTAAAAATTAATTAATAGTTTAATAATAACTTATTAATTATTTATTAATAATTTATTGATTATTTATAAAAACTATTTAATAAAAATTTAATAATATAAAATTATAAAATAAAAAATTATAAAAATTATAAATTAAAATTATTTTTTTTTTGAGTACTCATAGCTAAACTAGATAGTTAGTTTATTAATTAATTGAAAATATAAGTACATTTTTATTTGAGTAGCATAATATATACTATAGCTAAATTATTATTCTAATCTAACTAACTTATTATAAGCATAAAAACCTTTAAATTCAGCCTTGGAGATAATATTTTATACTGCAATGTCTTTGAATAAAAACCCTCTTAGTCTACTGTATTATTGTCACTAAATTGTTACTACTATATGTTGATTCAAATCACTGGAATATAGGAAACTACAAAAGGATAGATTGAAAAAAGGGGAGGGATATATCTAAATAATAAGAAAATGAAAAGTAAAAATTAAAAAAAATATTTCTAGCTTTCTCTAAAGATCTGCTTCTTAAGACCTCTTTTCAATAAGAAATATTTGATTATAATATCTTTTCCTTTTCTAACCATTTGATGAACTTATTTATTCTTGATTTTGATTTCCTTCTTGTATATTATCTAAGAAGACTTATTACCTAGTAGAAGCCTTTACTTCCAGGATACACTTGATCCCAACCTTTTTTGAATAGTGATTTTTTATTCACCTGTGATAAAAATATTATTTATAATGGATTCCAGGTTCTTATATGACTTAGTAGAAACTAGATCATGTTGTTTCAGTATAATACTTCTAGTAGTTACACCTAATTAAAGAAATTTTATTGATATACATCTTCTATTATCCAAAAGACCAGATTTCCCAATAATTCTTTTGCCTTGTAATGATAGAAGAGTCTCAAAAGTGATAAAAATTCTCATCGATTGTAATATCCTTCAACAACTTCTGAGAAAATATATTCTTAACTGTAACCAAAGGATTGAAACTTAATATGGACTAGAGACCATTTGATCTTATTGCCTATCTGAAATAAAAAGAAGATCTTGATCTTGAACTTTGCCTAACTGGGATAATAGAAGAGAAAAATCTCAACTTGAATAAATAGCAACTTTTTCATTACCTGAGGACTTGATACTCTTATCTTATTAATCTCATAGAACTTGATCTGTAGATTAATCCAATTGAAGGAGTGGGATGGACATGAGGTATCAAACAATTCTTTCAATTATCAATAATATTATCAGAACATATGAGGTAACCAGTAGGAGCTTGTTTACATTTGGTTACTAATATGTTTTGTGTCAACCAATCAGATATCAAGTGATATTGTATTATTAGAAATTTAGGGTCATATTGAGATAGGTAAAATTCTCCAAGAAAACTATAAAAAACAGTAGACACTTTAAGAGAATATAAGATAATATGTAAGAAAGTGGATAATAAGTCTTTTTCTGTCAACAGAATCTCTATTTTTTGTCATTTCCAGCTTTGTGAGGTAACATTTTACTTGTCAGTTTTTTTACTTCCTAGAATCTTCTTGTCCTTAATAGAAGTATGTGCTTGAGTCTTTTTAGGCTACTAGAAACTCAAGTTTTTATTAAAAAGAGTTTATAAACAAATAAGAAAAGATAGAAGAGATAAGTAAAGATAAGTTTCAAGTTGTTTTAATAAAAGTATAAAGACTTTATTAGCAAGAAAGTATAAAACTTCTTGTAAACATCTTTTTTGTGTATGGTTAAAGGATTAGCAAAAAGAGTTTCTTTGGTCATATAACTATATATAAACTATTTTTTTTTTTTTTTTTTAATCCACAATTATACCACAATAGCATGTCTTTATTGAAAAATTGAAGTAAATCTACAATATTTTACAGACTTTCACAAAGTAACTAACTTGTCTTCATATAAAAATACTCTAAGTCCGATTTTGGAAACAATATTATACTCCCCTAATAGATTGATAATAACTTCTATCTATCAGAATCATTGTCAACAGTTTGTCACTATTGATTGCCTGAAAACTAATAAATTGCTAAGTTAAAAAAAAAGAAAAAGGAAAAAATGATTGTGAAAAGGGGACAATTCAAGATCTACCAAAAAAAAATTCAAAAATAAAAAAGTACTGAATTGAAATATCTCAAGGAAAGCATTTAAATCTCAGCTTTTTTTTATTAAAGCTTTGTCATCACTTGAGGAACTTAGGTAAAAAATAGAAGTTTTCAATTTATATTACCCATTACTTGGTTTTTTGATGTCATGGAAGTTTTCATTAAGGGACTTGAGCTTTTTTGATAACAAATATTTTCAAAACCTTCTTTTTAATCACCAATGACATCATCGGAACATGTAAATAGGATCAATAGAAGCTTGTTTATATTTCAAAAACTAATATGTTTCATGTTAGCCAATCACTTTTGATAAAGATTTGTGCTACTAAAAATTCAGGGTCAAACTGAGATAGGCAAAATTTCCTAGAAAACTATAAAAGTGATAGCTTTAAGAGACCCACAAGTAATTGGAAGGGGAAAAATAAGTTCTTCTGTCATCAAAAACATCTATATACCTCTTGCTTCAAAGGTTAAATAGGCCTTCAGGTACTTCACAATCATTTCTTCTTCCTTTGAAAACTTTTTTGCCATTGGTATCAAAGATGTTACTAGACTTTTCTTGATCACTAGAAGTCAAGTTTTTAAGTGAAAAGGTTTATAAACAAAAAGAAAAGGGTAGAGGTGACTCTTGAAGTCATATTTCAAGTTGTTTTAATAAAAGTATTAAGACTTCCTTAGTAAAGAAGTATAGAAACTTCTTGCGAACATCTTTTTTGTATATGATCAGAGGATCAGCAGAAAAAGTTTAACTTATTTTTATAACTATATATATATATATTTTTTTTTTGAAACGGAAGTTCAGTTATGTTTATTAACTTTGATAAAGTAATATACAAATTAATACAGAGATCACAAAGGTTGTCATGTGGAGCTATATATCATTTATGTTAATGAAACTCCCTAAAACCCGACCTTTAACAGATTTACTGGGCAGTTTGTTGCCTGGAGATATCTGGTTGGATTAAATTTCTACTACTACTACTATCTAGAAAAAACTAGACACCCCTAATTGGATCTTCAATCCTTCCAGAGTCCTCCCAACTAACATACCATAGTGGACTTGCTAGTTCTAAGAAAGGAGAAGTACACCTTTCTTTTTGATCCTGGTTATTATGACCTGTCACTAATTACCGAGTGTATTCAGAGAAAGAGTGTGAGTTCAGTAGATACTTTGTGTCATATGAGAGTGAAAAAACCATTTGGATCAGAATGAAAAAACCTTGGAGTGATTTTGAAATGGAAGAATGGTTGTATCTTCGAAAGTAGTGTGCGTTCTTGAGGTTCCATTCCAATAGGAGAGGTACTCATTCCATAGCTATGACACTTTTGGATAGTAATGAGAGAGAGGAAACTACAGTCCATATGATGTTTATCCATCCACACTTCTAGTCAATGACTTATGATAGATCTAAGGTTCTTATAAAGCTTAGGAAATGCATTCACATCATGTGTCACGTATATCCTTGTTTACATTTCTGCTAACCATGAAACAACCAATCCCAATCTTCAGCCAATCAATCCATCCAAAATCCGGTGTAACAGAAAATTCAGGGTCAAGCTAGGATAGGCAAAATTTCCCAGAAAAATCAAGAAAAAACTGCTACATACTAAGAGAGAAGCCGTTTCTGCCTGTGGTAGTGATATCAGCAAGCTGGCATGGAGTTGTTGGCCCATACTTCTTCCTGGATTATTGGGACCTCTATAGGGAAGAGAAGAAGGGTATTTTTTCATCTAGTTTCTTCTTCCTAGAAAAGCCTTCTTGCCATTAACTTCTTAGATAGAGGGTTTTTGAAGAGGAAGAGTAAACAAGAAGGGTAAAATATGACTGCTACTAAGCGAAGCAGGTGTTTTAAAGAGAGTTTTGAAGTTTTATTACTCTCAAAACATAAAGTTTTGGAGGAATGCTTCTTTGGAAGTGGTAGTCAGGAATCTATGGGAAAGAGTTGATTAAATAGTTTTTTGTTTTATAACTATATATAAACTATATTATAATATAATACTGTATATAAATATATATAGTGTGTAACAAAACTTTTTGGAATTTTTTTATTTATTCATTTTTCAAAAACTACTACATAAAAATTAATAAAAAATATATCAAAATAAAACTAAAAATCTAAAGATTTTATTAATATAAAATTAATAATTAATTCTTTCACCTTCCTTTTCAATTATTATTTCACATCTCTCTTTCATTGAATCTATAAAATTATTTAGAGAATTTTATCCCATTCTTCTATTATAAGCTGTTCAATTTAAAATATTTTTAGGTAATCTTATTTCTACATTTCTTTTAACAATAGCTCAAAGATTTTCAATAAGATTTAAGTCTGGACTATTAGAAGGCCAATTTAAAACTTTAGAAAAATTTTTATTAACAAATGCTTTAGCAATTTTACTTGTATGTTTGGAATCATTATCATACAAAAAATAAAAATTATTTTCAAGCAATCCAATGATTTCTAATTTGTGTTTTTACAAAATATTAATATAAAATTTTGCATTTATAATTTCTTTAAAACAAAAAAAAGAAGTTTTTTCTTTTATATAAAATTCTCCTATGTAAAAATTTTAGTACAATATTTAGGTATTCTTCTAACTAGTCTTGAATTTTTATACCATTGAGTAATTGTATTTTTGAATAGTTGAAATGATGTTTCATCAGAAAATAAGATTTTTTTCTAATTATAATTAAGATATTTCTTTGCCCAAATAACACGAGCTTCTTTATGAGCAGTAATAAGTATAAGAGTTTCTAAAGGTAGATTATTTTTATAACCCAAGTTTGCTAAATATCTTGAAATTGTCATATAAGATACTTCAATATTCATATTTACAATTTAATTGTCAAAGTTCTTGTAGAAAGTCTTGGATCATGGCATAAGTATTGATCAATTGCTTTTGATTCATGTACAGTAATCTTTTTAGATTGATCTCTATCTAAATTTCTTGAATTATTTTCTTTAGAATTTAATTTTTTAAGATTGTAATAAATAGTTGACATGTTTATACCAGTTCTAACAATCAGACTCTTTTCTCTTCACTTGTAATACAGCAATATCTCAAGGTACAATGAAAGAGCAAAACAAGATAGAAAGATCCAAATAACCACAATACATCAACAGTAGATTAAACTATAATGTCAATAAGCTTAGCAAGGGTATGGTAACCCCATAGTAGATAAGAAGACATCTACTCTAGACAAGAAATCCAGCAATAACAAAAAACCAAAGACTATTCACAATTCATTTCCAATCCAACAAATGTTCACCAGTATAAACAACAATCTTGGAAAAAACAAATAGATGAATAAGGACACTGTATTAGAAAACCAAGAACCCAATCAGGTAAGTAACACATGAAGCAAACAAGTTGAATTTAAACAAAATTAGGATGGAATCCTCAACATGAACACACTAAATGAAATCACTAGTACTCTCTACCCTGTGGCCAGAATAGATGACTTAGATATAGAGATAAACTGCAATAAAGAATCCAAAAATAACTTAGACACCTGGCAAGAAGTTAGTAAGAACAAAGGCAAAGACAATGAAACCCATGCATGACTCCCAGGAACTAGACTCTAACCAAGATCCCCTTTTGACTATCAGACATGATATGACAAAGAATGAATCAAATTGGACATCAAAGCTGCAAAGTTATCAGGACAGACAATTCATCAAAAAATCACTCACATTATCAAAACACTCAACTTCCTAGAAAGCCTCCTCCTCATTCAACATGAATGTATCAGTGAAGAAGATTACATCATTACCATGTTTAGGGATCAACAGGCTGCAGACAACATAAGCAACATAATCTTATTAGAAACTGATAATAACAGATTAACTCACATACAAAAAACAATCAACAAACTAAATAAGGAAAACATTATTAGGACCTGGGATATTCCTCTAAACATCAGACTTATAGATATGCAACAATTATTCACCAAATTCAGACAAATCATCAACATCAAGATGATGACTCAATAAATATAACAGACTGTAACAATTACTTTCATACAACAGGAAGACAAGACCAAATTACTCTTCAAATGGAGCATTCTTATCAAAGCCAACTTGATTAGGATTTTTTATGCCTACTAGGATCTAGATCAGATGAAAGATAGAGGCAAGCACTTCCTCAAACTCATGAACCTTCTATCTAATACAATAGCCTTCAATCTGAAATACATCTGTCAGAAATTATGGGCAAAGATATACTATATTCTCTGCCTCATGTTATACAAATCTAAAAAATATGTCGTCCTCAACTTTGAAGATAAAGAAACACTTTATACAGTCTTGAAATAACAATTCAACCTTGGGGTAATCACCATCAAAATGAAAACTATTTAAACCAAACTTTGCACTATATGCGATAGTCCTTAACACCTTGTTGCCAACTGCACTATCAAGAAATGCAGGGAACAATGGAAAGAATATAATAATAAACAAGCAAAGAAATTTGGAAAACTCTACAATTACTTTAGACCAGCTGGCTCATTTAGAATCTACAAACTCGTACAACCCCAATCAAAAAAATCTCCAATCTCTTCAGATTTTATGCATCAGCTGTCAAATACAGGACTCAGCAACAACATTAGTCGAATTCCTATCATGACTCCAACCAGGACATAGTAAGCATACTTTTAGCAATCCAAGCTGAGCTCAAATCAATAAAGAAAGCCATTCATAATCTTGATAAAAGAATTGACAATCTAGAGCAATAGTGCTATAATAGTGTAGAAGTAATAGAAGAAGATTATAATTAGGAAACTACCCACATAGAACTGGATCCTTCATATCTAACAAACATAAATAATATTCAATAACAACAACAGCAGTTTCATAATTTGATCAGAAATACAAACTGAATCATGAATGCCCTAGTATTCACTATCACAAACATTCTTCCAGAAACCTCAACCATACCCTCCATTACAAGACAATAATCATAGGTAACACAATAAGCAACAATTATCAAGTAACACTTCTTCTCTCCTATAATCACACACCTCACACAATACAATTAATAAGACAATAGAATAAGACTATCCACTCCACCATATCAACTAAGTTACATATACCATTTATCAAGACACACATACAAAAAACTACCCTATCTCAAAAAAACAAGACAATAACATACAATACTCCTCCTCTAGATCCTTATGGACCATTACTATATACAACTGCTAAGGACTAAATGATCCAATGAAAAGAATACTTTGGATGGAAACATGGAAAAAAGAAGTATAGAACATCATTATATCAACAGAAACAAAAGAAAAAGCCAATGAAACTCAATATTGGAAAACTCAAGGATTTGCCAGCTGGTGGTATAGCAATGATGATATGAGCACCAGTATCGGTATCATAATTAAAAAAAACATCGTTAACAGAGTCATTCATATGAAAAAAAAATTGAAAAGATTTATTTGCATTGACCTAGTTCTCCCAAACAAAAGATTCTGCAGAATTATAAGTATATACTCATCCACTAAGTTAGGTAGTGGAAGGAATGAAACATAAAAACAAATCATCTCTTGAATAAAACAATACAATAATAAAAACTGGCACATCATATTAAGTGGAGATTTCAACTCATACCCTCTATCAAAGATAAATAGAATTTATGGCAATTGAAAGATAATCAAATATACACCTGATCCCTTTTTCCAAAATCTAGAAGAACTCAGTTTATTTGATACTTTCCAATATTACAATAATTATGATAAAGAATATACTTGATCTAAAACATTCAACACAACCTATATGGTCAGCCATATCGATATGATTTGATATAGCTTCAAACCTTCCTGGTATTCCATTGATTCATATATAATAGTCAACAATAGTATCAGCATAGACCACAGAATCCAGGTCACATATATGAAAACTTGGGAGCTCGAGCTCTCCATGAAATGCTTGCATTATTCATATAACAATATACAGTTTGCCTGGCAAGCCACATTAGAGGAACAATAGCTAGTATTCGTAAATGAATTAGACTCCTCCAAAAACCACTTGTCATTCAAATTATCACAAGACAATCTATACATCAACCAGATATGAAATATTCTTCATAATATAATCTTAAAGCTACAAATAAACACATCCAAAAATTCAAGGAAAAATAAAAGAACCACAGAAAAAGGTCAGTTTTTAACAAACCACTTCTTCTTTTACAACTAAATAAATATAGAAGACAGCTGGTCCTCCATGAGAAAAAGTCAAACAAATATTGTTCAAGCAGAAGTGATACACTTCACAAAGCTATCACTGTCAGAATTCCACTACCTGTATGAATTCCTAACCATAACACTGTGGATATCATATCAGAAATAGACATGCTTATAAAAATCAAAAGACTTGTTATAAAGAAATCAATCAAAGAAAAAACCCAATTTCTTCTTTTTTTTTTATTACATTTGACAGGTAGGAGGTAATATCGATGGCTTGTACATGTGAAGGCAGTAGATTTACTTTTTTATACACCCACTTTCCTTTGATTTTTTTTTCGTTATATTCAGGCAGGGGTCCAAAAAATATTGTTTTTACTTCATAGGTATTGACAAAGTATTTTTGTGTCATTAGATTCTCTCTTATCTGAAATATAAAGATGTTAACTAGATTTTTTATTATTAAAACTATTTGAACTTACAAAATTTTTATATATTTTTATTTTATTTTTTTTCAATTCATCAATGTTTGCTTTCAAAGTAGCTGCAATTTTTACATTATCAGCATGGCAAAATCTCAAGAACCTTACAAATTCTTTCCATCAATTTTCCTATTTTTTTATTAGTATTAACAAAATATATACAGCAAGTACATATATTTCGATATATTTATATTTGAAAAAGAATTGATATTAGGATCAGACACAGCCAGACGAACACTTATTAATTTAGTGGAAAGACTTTGCAAATAGGTAATATACTTCTCAGGATTATCATTTTTCAATGACACAAGGAAATGTAGGGTAGCAGTATAAATTTTTATATACTGTATATTTAAAAAGCAGATATTAGATATACTGTATATATACATATACAGCTTGCTAGTGCAACAGGGAACTGAAAGCTTAGCTGCAAATTAAATTGTTGACAATCCAACTTGCAACTATACAAATGTCTACTTAAATATTTTTGAGAGTTCTATTTTAGTTCAGGGTTTTCCACTGGGGACAGCAGCAGCAATATAACAGATTTAAGCTTGCCTAGTATTTTATCAACAAAATTTAATATATTAGTTCAGGATTTTCTACTGAAGGTAATATCAAACTTTATCAATAGCAGCTAATTGCACTTTTATGAAATCCAATCTACAAGTATTAGTTGTATTAGTTCAGGGTTTCCCACTGGAGGTAACATTATAAACTTGCCAGGTAATAGGCTTTTTGGTTTTTGTTCCCCTCTTCAATCAATTTACTTACTATTAGCATCGATCTGTTTCTATTTCTTTGAGACATGCATCATATTATCTATACTGGTATTTTAGAAATAAATATAAGGTACAGTAGCAACAAAATATTGAATGCCTTGTACTCACTTAATTGTAAATATAATGGGAACAATGTATTGATATAAAGATATGGTCAATAATTTAGGTATCAGGTTATTTAGTCAATAAAAGATATTAATTAAAGTAGTCAAAAAAGGTGCCAGTTTATTTGGTCAAAAAAGAAAGAACCAAGTATACAGTTGTAGCAAAAGCAAAGGCAGTTAATATAACAGCTGTAAAAATAACAGCAAGCAATAAAATATATCTTCGATTGTAGCTATGTAGTGACAAGCAGCTGTATATATTTAAATAAAATCAATTGTTTAATCAATATATACTGTAAAGAGGTATATATATTTTCTCAAAAACTAGCAAGAAATAGAAAAAAAAACATTTGTAGGTAAAAAAAAAACTTCTAGACAAGATACCTGGCAGTAGAATGGTAAAACTATAAAAATAAAAGGAAGCAAAATAAAAAATTAACAAAAAAATCAGAAAAAGTTTTTTTTTTTTATTGTCCAATCATGTTTTTCTACTATAGATCACTCTTACATTGATCGATTTTTAACAATTACTATTGATTCAAACAATTACAGCAACTTGTATCAATTGGCCTACATCAGTATTATATTGAATGCTATAGCAACATTATTATATAAATACTGCAACATATAGGTTGCTTGCTTTGTTAAAAAATTTTTTTTATTTTAGAAAAAGTTTAATCAATAAATATAGTTCTACAATATATTAAACAATACAATAAAAAAAATAAAATTTAAAATAAATCACCAGCATTCTTTGCCAAAGGTCCTTTCCACCATGATTTCAAGCATATATATGCCTTAACTGTTTTGCTTAATAGCTGATTTCTTTTATCAGTTATTAATTTTTGCTTATCAAAAAACCTTGTTCAGATGGAACACTCATTGCAAGTGCTGCCAAATAATCATGTGCCATGAGTACCAAACATGGAAATTAATGTTCATACATTTTCCACCACTCTAATACAGTATATCAATTTTATCAATCACATTTGAAAGAAAAAAATATAGTTGCAATTCATCTGGTTATTTTACATGATACTGTTTAAACAACTTTGAATTAACTGTTCCTTGAATAATTTTGCAACTGCCTGATGCAGTATTTTCTATATCACACTTCTTGTATTTTTGAAAAGCTTCTAAAAAACTTTAAAATTGCAACATACTTAATATTTATTTTATCATATT
>CAJVPT010004905.1:0-12843 GCA_910592055.1 Acaulospora colombiana | reverse complement strand
AGTTGTTCTTTTTTCCCTCTGTGATCCATTGTCATAGTGTTTTAAAGATATTTTGTTTTTCATTGTTGAGAGAGTGTACTGAAAAATAAGCTCCAATGATTCTGACTATCTTTTTGTTTGGAAAGGCTAAGTCCAGGGCAATGAGTCTGCCTTGATATTGTTTGTGTTTAAATACTTTGCATGCGAGTTTGTATTGTAAGGTGATACCTACTCCATGTCCAATGTTTTGGTTATCCTTGTATATCTATCAAGACTGGAAGTTTGAATGTTTTTAATATTTTAATTGCTGTGTCGTTCCATTTGTTTCAGTAGTGATTATGATTTACCAATTATTAAGATTGCAGAGTTCTAGTCATATGTTACGTTTAGTGTCATTTACTATTCCACATATATTATGTGTAATAATTTTTCATATGGAGTTGTAATCGTTGTTGTTGTATTTGAAAAATCTGTAGTAATATTGTTTGCTATTTCATTTTCAGTTTCTGGAAATGTATCGGATGCTTCACTCATTAATTGGACCATGTCTTTTATTAATTATATACTCATGTTTGCTCAATTGTAAGCAGTATACATTACGGATCTCTTTCGCTTATGTATCTTACATGATAAACGTTTTAGTTATATACATCAACAAGTATTGTATATATAATGTTTATAATAGATCTATCTATATATAAGTAGCTATATATATATTCTACGTAATGCTATATACTAATACTACCTATTCAGAAAGATATACAAATCTATCTTAATTTTTCCCAGAACAATCTTTTTTTAAGTATATTCTGGTTATCAGGCCATTGATTACAGTATCCTGAACCCTGGTTCCTTCGGTTCTTTAGAGTGATCTGCAGTTTTGTTGCCTCCCACCAAGGCCTCCTGATAGTAAAGTCTGTGAAACCCAGCACAGCCATGCACTTCGCTTTGAGAGGTGCACTACCAGTTTGGAGTCTACTCTTCTTATTACCATTGGATAATGCAGTCGTATCAGGGATGATCCTACCTGATCTCAGATATTTGATCAATCACAATCTTCATATAGACCAGTAACTATATTCAGAAATATCGGTTAATTTACGGTTAGGCCAATGGATACAGATCCTATCTGCTTTGTTTAAGTAGAGGAATCGAATTAGTCCCCTGGAAGATTTGAACCTGTATCTTGTGATTTGATCTATAGAGTGCTAACCACTGCACTATTGACCTATAGATCATATGATAAATATATTATATATTATATATACTAACTAGTCTATTGAAAATTACATAATGTTTACTTAATTTTTTCTAGAACAATTTTATAAAATATTCTAGTTATTAAACTATTGTATTGGCTCTAGCCTATCTCTGAATTTGGGATTTCAGTATAATTTACAGATTTTTTTTTTACTAAGAGTTTTCAATTATAAGTCTTGCCTATTTTAGCCATACTTTTATACATTTCACTTATATAATATTTATTTTCTTTTAAACTTTAACTTTCTTAACTTGCAGCAACTTCTTGTAGTTATTAGATTATTAAGATGTCTGGTATTAATTTAATTTTTATTTTGGTTAATCATGAGATCAGTACTATCCTTCTGTATATTATCAAAATATTGATAGGATATTAATTGTTTTACAATATTGATAGATGAATTTGATCTAATAAAGATCAGCCATAGGTAAAATCATATAGTGCTGAATTTTTTCATTTTGATTATTTGATAAAATAATCAAAACTATACCCAATAATATTTTATTATCATCTAATGAAATATTGAATTTTATTATAATATAGTATTTTTTTCTTGATCCCATGTAATATTGAACTTTAGATTTTGTAATTGCGACCTGGAAGCACTATCACTATGCTATAGATCTATAGGTTATGTGCTAATTAGTATATATAGTATATAATATATTTATTAAATATAAAATCATATAGTATATATATAGTATTATTCTAGATAAATGAAAACTATAGGACAATATTATTAGTAAGCAAATAGTCAAAGATCATATTTTCTATATCAATCTTGTTTTCTTAAGAAAAAGATACTATAGAATAATAGAAGTCTACTTAGTTACTAAACCAGGTAGAAAAAAAGATAACATTCAAAAACAAATAATTAATCTTATCAATCAATATAATAGTAATAACTGATACACAATTATTATCAAAAACTTCAATATATACTTCTACTTTCAATTAAAAAAACTCAATAGTGCTTGTAAACTTTATAAAAAAATGGAAAACTATTTTTTAAACTTCTTAAAAGAACTTGGTTTATCAATACATTTAGATATTATAATCTTATAATATAAAAATATACATAGTTCTTACAATTTACACATAGTAAAATTGATAATATATGGATTATCTCAGATCTACCTGGATCTTAATAGATATATACATATACTAAAATTGAAACAATATTATTTTCATAGACTATAAAGCATAAACTAGCATTGTTAAAACCTGACAAATAGAAATATCATATATATATTTAAGAAGATTTAATAATAATATATTGTAAAATAGGAGACCTTTACAAATCTGATCTTTGTGTTAGGTGCAAGGTAGCTTTGAAAGACCAAATACATATATATACATGCAGGGAGAATGACTTTGACTTCAACAAACATATTGTAGAAACAATAGCACTCTTCCTCCAAAGTAGAGAAAAATGAAGTAAGTTCTGGGTTCAAGAATGGATCAAGAAGAAAAAATCAATCTCTGGACACAAATATTAGCCTAAAGCTTGATCCCCAGTGGCATAGCCAAAATGATTCATTGTTAAGCAAGTATTTTCAAAAAGAAAACCAAACCAACCTTAGTGGGATGTATCGAAGCAATCCAAGAAATTATAAGAGCAATTTAAAAGTAGTGATACAAAGCTCTAATCAAATGGAAAATATTTCAGGGGATAACAAAAACTGACAAGAAAGCAAAGGGTAAGTGAAGTCAAAATACAACAAGGAGTCCCATTAAGAGACTAAAAATAGCAGTCAATCTGAACTGGAAAAAACAGAAAACTTTCAATTTTTTTTTCAATTTGAAAAATAAGGAAAATGGCATTAACTCAGCCTAAGCAAGTTAGTTTCTTGAAAGGAGGCAACAGGTCACAGAGATCTATAGGAGATCTGAACTAAAAGGTATCTTTTTCTAAATTCCTAACATATATGCTAGTATAGTTCATTAAGTTTAGTGAACTTTGAAACAGATAATATAATGTAATATCAAAGTAAAAGTTTTAATAAAGACCAACTGGAGGCTGAGCCAGCTCAAAAAAAATATATATATATACTGTAATATATAATTGATCCAACAAAAATATAAAGGCATAAAAGTACTTCAAAAAATATAAAAGCCTTTATAAAGCTCTAGAAGAGCAACATTAAGGATAAAAAAATCTCAACAAACAATAATTAAAAGTTACTTAGAGAAGCAATCCTATTATATATAAATAAATATATAAGAAAGATAAAAAAAAAATAGCATCAACAATAGAGATTAATCTTGAAACCAAGTTCAATTATACTTATTTAACTATTGAAGCTTAGAAAAGAAGCAACTAAATGAAAAAAGGATTCAAGTAACTGGAATCAACTAGAGAAGTAGAATCTCTATTAAGCAATATCACAAATATTATCAATCTTAAGACTAACTTATAATATAGAACCAAACAACTATATTAAAATTATTGAGTAATGAATTCATATAGTCAAAATGAGTTTTCAAAAAGACATATATATACAGATCTAACAATTTCAAGACCACTAAAGAAAAATAGCTAAATATAGTATCATGGGTCATATATGTGATATGATTTATGTGTAACAATCTAGAATTCAAAAATCTGAAAGTCTGATATGAAAGATTGAGTATCACAAAATAAGAATCTATAGATTATAGTTCAGATACTGATAAGAGAACTATGTGTGTCTGACAAAGTATGGAAAGTTCAGCAAAGTTTAGAATTAGCATAGCTAATTATAAAGTAGGTAGATAGCCTATTATTAGTTAGAAAAGTATAAATAGCTTACTAGTATATATTGAAAAGGTAGTGCTGAATATGTTAGAAAAACAGTTCTTATTGTAAATAAAGACAAGAGTTAATAATATACAAAAGAAACAGAATGTGAATAAAGAGACACTTATCCTTGGTCAAGTCAATTATTATGTCTTTGCTTTTTCTAAATGTTCTTGATAGGAGGTATTTTCTTCTTTGTATCATTTTTGAGTATTTGTAAGTCATTTGAATTATATGAGATGCTGCATATTAGCAACAAACTTGCCAGGTTAGCCCATGACAATAGACAAAAAATATATAATTACAACTAATTTAAACAACTCAAATACAGTATTATTCTCAGAAAATTTATTAAAAGAAAAACAATAATGAAAAAATTATAATATTCGAACTTAAAGAGATCAAACAAGCTATTAAAGATCATTTTGAACAATAAACTAAAAGCAGAAATATTATTAATCACAAAAGCATAATCTGGAAATAAAAATATAAACCTATTTTTACTATAAAAGAATAATAATATATTAATATAATATAGGACATCACAATAGAAAAAGTCAAACTCACTATATCAAGTATAAACATTAAGTTAGCATCAGAACTATCCAATATCCCTTATATTCTTTTAAAAATTAGAACTGACTATGATCAGAATTCTCATAAAATTCTTTAACAAGATTTTAAATACACAGAACATTTCTATAAAATAGAAAAAAGGATCCATATATTCAATTTTAAAACTAAAAGACTAATAATATGACATTAATATCATCAATCCAATAATACTTTTAAAAACTATCAAAAAAATCTTCATCAAGATAATAACAAACAGAATAGCAAAGGTATATATGAATTATATCCTATTTTCAGAATATAACTGGGTAGCATTATTTAAATGCAGTACTAAAGAATCTATCAAAATAATTAACAGTATATTGAAAAATATGTATAAATAAAAAAACCCCTATCATATATTCATTTCAGATATGAGCAAAGCTTATGGTACAGTTAATATTAAAAGATTTATATTAACACCAGAGTGAATTAAGATATCAAAATAAATAAAAACATTATAGAAGCATGCTTTGCTAATAGATAAAATATAGTTATTATACACTTTAAAAATATAGAGCTATATAAGATACAAGAGAGTATTAATCAAGATAATACAATATTACCTATTTTTTAAAGAATCTATTATGATTCACTAATTAGTAAAATTAGCAAAAATGCAAGAATACTTACTTTGCTTCCTAAAAAATCTAACTGATATAATATTAGAAGCAGAAAAAATAAATATCTCTATATAGCATATATAGTCAACACAACATTTATTACACAAAGTAAAGAGAATATAAAGTTTATAACTACAATTAACAGTTTCTTTTATCACTTAAACAATATTACCATAAATTTATTTAAATTTGAATTACTTATTATTAATTATTAGAAAAAGTTCATTATGTTCTAAAGCCATCTTATCCAACTAGTACTCAATAATAATGCTATCAGAGTTCTAGGTATTTAGTATAAAGAAAGGAGGGAAATATTATTAATTATAGCTTATCAGGAAAAAAGTTGACAATATATATTAGACTCTAAAAAGTAATCAACTCATAGACAAAATATACAAATATATAATCAATCATATATTATTTACCTAAATCAAATATTTACTATATAATATTATTCTGTTAAATAAGTAAATAGCAAAAATCGATATCAAAATAAAAAGCAACTTCTGAAAGAGAATCAAACTAGTATCCATATATCTAACACAATACTTCTTATACAATATTATAGAACTAAATACTAAACAATAACAAAAATTTGCAAGTGATTTTTAAGTCTTATACAAAATAAAAAATATATCTGGAATTATTACCAGACTTAAAATTCAAAAGCTACAATATAATACTTGACAGGAAACTAATATCATAGAAAAATATTCAAAGATCTATAAAATTGGATTTAACTTTATTCAAGATGAATTAAAATCCATGCAAAAAGAAAATATATAATTTTGAATAATTCAGATAAATTATTTACTATATCTAGACAGGCATTTAGAATTTATTATGAATAAAAACTGAATAACTAGTATTGATAGCAACTTAAGAAATACAAAATATGTTGGTTGAAACAGGTTTTTGATATCTTTTAAACAAAAAAATTTTAATGGTATTAGGTTAACTGCTTGAACATAAAAGTAAACAAAAGAAAAGAACTCGGATGCTATTGAACTATATATCTATGCAAAAATAAAAGAAATACTAATATAAGGCTTATATAAGCAGTGATTAATCTATTGGTACAAATTTACTCAAAAACCCAGATGCAAGAAGTGGTTTTTTTTTGAAAAGGTAGACAGGTTGTAAATAATCCAAAGATTAGTCATAACAAGAAAAAAATCAAACTTAAACATTTCAAGATCATGAATAAATCACTAATAAAACCATATAAATAATATCAATTTATCACTCATATGGATCAAAGAGGACTGAACTGCTATATTGAAATATTGATACCATTCTTGATCATAGTTCCCATTATTAAGACCACTAAGTTTAATTGTGAAAAGAATGATATTTCAAAATAAACTACAAATATTTTCCATAAGTTGAAACAAATGGTGGTGACAATCAAATATTACATTTAATTCAATAATAATAATATATAAAATCATAAATATAAAGTTACTCAAACAAATTATAAGAGCTTAGAAAAACTTATACAAAAACATATCAATAATATCCAATAAACTAAAACTAAAGCAACAAATCTCAGTATATACAAATATTACAGAAGTGACAAGAAAGACAAAATAAGAATAGAAATTATATTCATCCTAAAAATAATATTCAACTAGAGCTTACTTCAATATTCATTAGTTATATATTAGTATATAAATTGGAACTTATAGTAATTATTATCATATATATTATAGCTAGTAAATAAAAACATTGGTCATCCACAAGACTTACAAAAATCTTATTCAAAACTATAACAAACTCATAAATAAACAGAAAATAAATAAATTCCAGGAGAAATAAATGCTACTCAATTCCTGGAAAGTAACAAATACTTTTTAACATAAAATAGCCTGGTACAAAATATTCAAAAAGAACAAAAATTTCTTTTACAAAAAAGCAAATAAATTGGTATACAGGGAGTAATTCATAGAAACAATAAAGATACAAACACAATTCTTAATATTTGCTTTGAATATTACTATTTACAACTTTACTATAACAATAATATTGAAATTATCAAGTATATTTATGGAACCATCAAACAAATCCATTAAGTATACTTATAATCGACTAGAACAACTTCAATAAAAATATAGATATTAATCAACAAAGTCAAAATGAGATAGACTGAAGACCAGCTTTATACTTATTTACTTTATAGCACTTACCGATCCATGAATAGATAGTTGGAACCATTAATAATAAACCTTTTCAATTAATCTGTAGAATAAAGAGTTGTTAACCATGGACAAATTACAAATATAATATTTCAACATATATAAAATAAATAAATGCCATAGTTGCAATGATATAGAAAACAATAATTATTTCTTTATCTACTCACAATACAGAATCAATATTTATAAAGAAAGAAATAAAAATATATATAAAGAATTACAATATAGGAAAAATAAGAAATCTCTTCTAATTACAAATGATAGAATCAAGTTTAATACAAAAAACTTGAAAATCTAGAAGATATCAAAAAAGTTTTAAATAACTTAATCACAGAAACTATAGGATGTAACAAGCTTATTGATATATTGAACAACATTATATAATATATAAGATTTCTGATATTTAATATATGGATTGACAAATGCAGAAGAATATTGCAATGGGAAAAAAAAATAGAAATCAATATGATCTTGACAAAAAGAAAAAAAAAGCTATTATAAAAAAAAAAACAAAAAAAATATAATATCAAATAGATCATAACTAGTGGATACAATAAATACAACAAATAACATATCAAAAAGAAAACATGACATTTTTTATATTTTTAATACCAGTGCTAATGGAGTCTCAATATATTAGTTCTTAACAATACAATAAGCCATAAGGAATCGTCAAAATCAATTAGCTTTTTAATATAATAGTATAGGAGATATATAAAAAAAAGAATTAGTAAACAGTTTATTAATTCAATTGATATGTATAACATTAAAATTAATAAAGTATGTTTATTATTAAAAAATTTTTTTTTGGTAATTTAGAAATTATTAAAATTGAAATTTATAATAAAAATATAGTAAGTAGACTTAAACTTTTGAAAGCATCCATAACTTAATTCTTTTTTTTTTAACCCACAATCATGCTGCTTTGGCATATTTTTATTGATATATTGAGAGATGTTAAAATATTTTATAGACTTTTTCACAAAGCAATTAACTTATTATTGTCTATTATTAATTAAAGAACTATACTACTTAAAAAATATGAGGAGTTCACTAAGCTAGTTCAAACTAAACAAAACTAAGTCTAAACTAGGTACTTTAAGTTAGATTTTAGAAAAAATATTATGCTCCCCTAGTAGCTTGATATAGAGCCTTTAAGTCAACTAGGGTTAATGCCAATAGTTTGTTACTATTAATTATTATGAAAAATAATGAATTTCTAAAGTATAATACTAAGAAAAAAAGAAAAAATAAATAAAATTCAAAGATCTTCAAAAGGTTCTTATTCTATTTTACAGTTTTCTCTCAAAAGGGGTTTGTCTAATTGTGATATCCTCTAAGCTTATGATATTTGAAAAACTTAATCATTTCTGAAAGTAACTTCAAGAAGAATGTTTGAGAAACATATTCTTCTGCTTATATACAGATTTGCTTATTACTACTGGAGCTAGTGCCATATTATAGAAAAGTTGCTCGATTGGAATAAAGAAATCTTTTCAAGAACTTTATCTGACTAGGATAGAAGCTTGAAGACATCAGCTTTTGTTCAAAAAAGCCTTTTTATCACTTAAGTAATTTAATAAGAGATAGGAGTCAAGTCAGTTTGCCTACTTGTTACTTGTCTTTCAATATTATAATTGTTTCTTGGAAATTGAATATACACAGTTGGAGAGAATACTTTTTCTAGAACTTTTTTTTTTATATTACCAATAATATAACAAGATATGTGCATGTGATTAATAGAAGCTTGTTAATATTTCAAAAACTGATGTATTTAATGTTAATCAATCATCTTTAATGAGGATTTATGCTACTCAAAATCTAGGGTCAAACTAAAGTAGACAAAATTTCTCAGAAAACCATGAAAGTGAGAGCTTTAAAAGGCCCAAGACAATCAAAAAGAAAGAAAATAAGTCTTTTTACTATAGAAAACCTCTATAATCTCTTGCTTTAAAGATCAAATAGGTCTTCAAGTACTTTACAGTCAGTTTTTCTTCCTTTGAAAACTTTTTTGTTATTGGTATCAAAGGTATTATTTGACTTTTCTTGATCACTAGGAGTCAAGTTTTTGAGTGAAGAGGTTTGTAAACAATAAGTGAAAGATAATATTGACTCTTGAAGTAATACTTCAAGTTGCTTTAAGGAAAGTATTAAGACTTTATTAGTAAGGAAGTATAAAAACAACTTGTGAACAAAAACATCAATATTTAAGATAATATTCAAGATTTTATAAAAACCATATATTCAACTTTTCAAGTTTCTAAATAATTAAAGACTTTATTAATATATAGTATCAACCTATTTAATAATCTTCAAATCAAATAGATAGATAAGACAACTATAGCAATAATACACTTTAAGTTGAGGGAGAATACCTTGATCATAGTATACTAAAGTTATAATTCAAGAATAGTAAAGATTATACAAATATATTAAAAGAGACTTTGGGTAATTTGATTTAATTAAAAGATTTATTAGAGATATATAATATCAAAACCTGAACCTTTGGTGGCCTGAATAGACTCAAGTATATATTTTCTTTATTAAAGGTAAGAAGGTTCTAGAAAGTAAAAGGATCAACTTGTAGAGTGTCACCTTTCAAAGCTGGATATGATATGGTGATAGAGATTTTCTGAATAGGGAAAGACCTATTATTCATCTTCTTATATACTGTCTCTTATTTTCTTAAAGTACCTATAGTTTTTTTATAGTTTTTTTTTTAGAAATTTTGTCTATCCCAGCTTGACCTTGAATTTCTGATAGCACAATATTATCTGGCTTCTGATTGACTGATATAAAACATATTGGTAATAAGATCTAAACAAGGTTTCATTAGTCATATTTATATGTTCTAATAATATTATTAATGAAATGAAAAAGAATCAATTGATACAAAATCCTTCACTCTTTCAATTGAAGAATAATTAAAACAAAAAGACCATGAGACTATTAGGATAGTTGTTAAATTCCCTAAATGGTAAAAAGATAATTATTTCTTCAAGTTGAGATCTTTATTTTCTTATCATCCTAATCAGACTAAATATGTAAAGGGGGTTATTTTCTTATTCTGATCAGACAATAAAACCAACAAGCAGAAGACTATAAGCTACTATCTTTCTTTAGGATTGAGAATACATTTTCTCAAATTTTATGTAATAATATCATAATTGACAAGGATCTCCACTATACTTCTGGAACCCTTCCACTATTGTAAAGCAAAAAGATTCTTGGGAAAAGACTTTTTGAACAATGGAAGATATATATTAGTAAAATTTCTTTAACTATACATAGCTGCTAAAAGATATTAATAGTTATACAATATAACTGAAAAGTTATATAAGAACCTAAGATTCACTATAAACCATTAAGGTCTGTGTGAGTAGATAAAAAATTAATACTCAAAAAAAAGAAATAATGAGCAAGAAGTTGAATCCAAGTAGATAATAAGTACTTCAGATGGTCACAAGAAAATAATCAAGATCACAAATAGATAATAGTTAGAAAAAAAAAAATATCCTAGAAGGGTTCATTTTTAATGAGAAGAGATTTTTAATAGCAGTCTTTTGGAGAATATAGAGTAGATTTATTTTCTTTTTTTCTTTTTCTCTTCATATATGCACAATTGTGTACTTTTAGATATACCTCCTTCTTTTATTTTCCCTTTTTCCTATTGTAGTTTCCAAAATTAGCTCCTTGAAGAATAATTAATAGCAGCAACCTGCTGACAATAATTGATAAGTTGGGATGAAAGAATCTTTATCCAAAACTTATTCCAGAAGGAAATATTGTTTCTAAGGTCACACTTAAAGGCTGAAACTCATTTGAGAATTGAAAGCCATTGACAAGTGAATTAGCATGAGATTTAGTTTAGCCATTATATATTTGACTAATGTATTACAAGCAGTTTTGTTATTTATGATTAATAAATACACTATGTTGACTTGAATATAAGTATTAAAAAAAATTATATAGGTAAAAGAAATAAAAACTCTTTTCACTGATTCTTTAACTACACACAAAAAAGATATTTACAAGAAGTTTTATACTTCAAGGTTAATAAAATCTTATCACTTTCCTTAAACCAACTTGTAAATAAGATTCCCAAGAGTCACTTTACAATCTACATTATCTATTTTTATATTTTTCTAAAAAAACTTGTTTTCTAATGGTCAGAAAAACAATATTTACCTTTCTTACCAATGGCAAAAAAGTCCTAAAAATAAGTAGACCTAACCTCTTTATCTTCTCTTTACCTGTCAAAGAAACACTATAGAGCCTTATATATAATAAAAAACTCTTTAGAAGGCGACTCCATGACTCTTTTGTCAGGTTTTAAGAGTACTTGTATATAGTTTTCTTTAAGGAATTTTGCCTATCTTGATTTGACCCTAAATTTTGAGTAGTGCAAGTTTCGAAAACAGTGATTGAATTTTGGAAATATATTAGTAACTCAAGATATAAACAAGCTTCTATTGATCATTTTACATATCTGAATGCATTTCTTAAATATCCATAAGAACCTGAGGTTTACCATAAATTGCAAGTTAGTTGTATTAATAGATATAAAACATAAAACTTATGATATTATTGATTATACAAAAAGAATAAAGAAATCTAGACTAGGATACATTGGACAATAAATAATAACTCCTTTCTATTTTTTTTTTTCCAGTGAATATAACCAGAAAAAAAAGATTATAAGGTACAGAATCCTTTAGAAGAGTTTTTGGTTACTTGATATTAATACATTGGAAATACAACTTACTAATTTGTTAAACAATTACTCTTGTCTCTCTGAAATACTCTCTTGATAATATTATGTTATAAAAATTTTTTGTTTAGTATTAGTGGAGTTAAGGCTGAACATAAAGAATTTCTATTATTAAAGGTTATAAATACTTTAGATAAATCCTTAACATATTAGCCTTTCCTATGGAATCTAGAGATAGTGATAAACTACTCAATAAATCATGTTTTGTCATATCTCTAGAAAGTATCAGGTGTAATTTATAGATAATATAGTTAAAAAATTCTTTTTATTCAATATTATTTCTTGTTTTTTTTTTTTAGTAAGTAGAATATATATACTAAATAGTCAATACAGCTTCATTGCCACAAAAAAACAATCAATTACTATACTAGTGCAAAAAAGTAAAATATCAACAAACAAAACCAATACTGCAAACAGAGAACTCTGATGAAGAAATAGAGTATCTCTCAACTCTTTAAATATCACACTTTTGGAGTATACCACACAAGATAACATAAACTTACAAGAAATCGAAACTGAAATCACAATTCCAGCAAGGTTGCAAAGAAGCTTAGAGGATATCACAATTAGACAAACCCCTTTTGAGAGAAAACTGTAAAATAGAATAAGAACCTTTTGAAGAT